>JBBPLZ010000140.1:0-19502 GCA_038090055.1 Hemileccinum hortonii | reverse complement strand
ATGGCATTTCATCCATTTTCTCTCTTTCTCTTTCAATGCTGATCTTTATCAATAAAGCTTTCCTTGGTGTTTTTGTGCTTTGTGATTATTATACCTGGACTCCAGGGTTAAGGAGATAGGCATTTGCACTTTGCCCGTTGACTACGTGATAGTCAGAGAAAAGCACTCTATATCCTTGCTTGCATATACGGTTGTCCGCCGTCATAAATAAGGATAAAGTTGCTGTTTCCTCATAGTGCACTAGAGGGCGGTTCTAAGGGACGTTAAGCCTTAGCGTTTACGGATAGACGATATATATTTGTCCGACGGTTCACGTGATTACCGGTTATTGTCACGTTGTAATACTCTGCATTAAAGAGTAGATTTGCGTAAGCGAGGGTATCGTCCAGATTGGCTATTGGCTGGAGACCCAAACGAAGAAGACCACAACAAGACCTTTTTTTTCTTTTTGTACATTCAACCTACTTCTTGGTGTTATCATGTGAGTTTTTTTTCAATGGTTGCCCTTATGTTATATATGGCTGATGATTTTACTTGATGCAGGCCATCTCCTCCAACCTCTCCACAACGTGCTCACAATGCATCTCGCCAAGCTGAACGTGATCAACGAATACTTGGCTCTCCTCCCATGCGTCGTATACCATCCAACTCTACTATTCCTTTTCATCCTCCTCCCCTTCAATTCAACAATGATCTATTTGCTGCTTCCACTTCAAATCTACCAGAACGAGTTGATTATAATGCTCGGCTATTAGAAGGCTTCAACCATGATCACAACAGACGTCGTCAGTCCAGACATAATCAATCCCACTCCAATATATCTGCTGTATCTAGACTTGCACCACCTCCTCAACATCATATTCAACAAGAAATTGATTATCAACAATTTCAGCAGGAGAATCAGAGACTTTATGCTCTAAGAGCACAGCAACAGCAACAGCAATGGCAGGAGCAAGAGATTCAGAGACTCTCTGATCTAAGGGTACAGCAGCAGCAGCAACAATGGGAAGAGCAGGAGATTCAAAGACTCTATGATCTAAGGGTACAGCAGCAGCAACAACAATGGGAAGAGTAGGAGAATCAGAGACTTTATGCTCTAAGAGCACAGCTACAGCAACAGCAATGGCAGGAGCAGGAGAATCAGAGACTTTATGATCTAAGAATGCAGCAGCAGCAACAGCAATGGCAGGAGCAGGAGAACCAAAGACTTTATACTCTAAGAGTGCAGCAGCAGCAATAGCAATGACAGGAGCAGGAGCAAGACCATTTATATCTTTTAAGAACACAATTACAACAACAATGGGAAAACCAGGAGAATCAACATCAACATAAGATCAGAATACAGCAGCTACATCAGGAGCAGCATAATCAACGCTATTTGGAAGAACAAAGACAAATTATACAGCAAAGAGAAAATCAGGATGATATGAATATGGATCATGTTAGACAACTCTCACAAAGGCTACTTTCTGAGGCTTTGAGTAAACATAGTCATTGGTCTGCAGAACAGTATGAACAAGATCAGCAGGGACAAAGGTATATATTTGTTTTTGATACTTTATCCTATGTTAAAACTAATTTCTATGATACTCAGACACCATTCTGAATCTGGATCTGCTGTATCACCAGCATCTTCATCTTCACCTTCACCCTTCACCTTCACCTTCACCACCACCAGTTCCTGCTCCTGCTCCACTATCTCCTGCTCTTTCACCATCACCACCACCACCACCACCACCACCACCACCACCTGTTCCTACTTCCTCACCTTCACCACCACACTCATTCTCCCTTAACTCTTTGATCTTAAAGGAGCTGACAGATTCATTGCCTTAGATCCTTGATGGGGTTATAACAATGTACAAATAAAAGATGATGATGAATGGAAGGCTACATTTGTTACACCTATCAGTGCATACAAACCAGTGGTAATGTATTTCGGGATGACCAACAGTCCTTCCATTTTCCAACAAATGATGAACAATATATTTAATGACATGATGATCTTCACAAAAGGACAAGATGATGCTGCACATGAAGCCATCATCAAAGAAGTGATTTTATGGTTATGTGAAAATAATCTATTCACTCAACCAAAAAATTGCATTTTCTCCACTGACAAAGTTGACTTCTTAGGAATGACTGTATCCAAGGAAGGCATAGAAATGCAGCACAAAAAGTTGAAGCATTCTTGGGGCTATGTAATTATTATTGAAGGTTTATTGACAGATTTGGACAGATCACCCATCCCCTCAACAACCTCACCAAGAAAGATACTCCTTGGTCATGGGGCAATGCACAACAAAATACTTTCAACACACTAAAAAATAAATTCATGAAAGCTCCTCTCCTGGCATACCCTGATACCTCCCAGGAGATGCAAATGAAAACCAATTCTAGTGACATTGCCACTGGAGCTATGCTCTCTATTAAATTTGATGATCATAAATGGAGGCCTTGTGCTTTCTTATCTCTTCAACTGAATGAAACTACCCTATTTACGATAAAGAGCTATTAGCCATTATATGCACTCTGGAAGAGTGGCATCACTATTTAATCAAAAAATCTAACTTCAAGATTTGGACAGATCACAAGAATCTTGAATACTAGAAGAAGCCACAAACACTCTTTAGTAGACAAACCCGCTGGCATGAACTTCTCCAAGAGTTCAACTATATCTTAATTTATAACCCAGCACTAGTTATCACACCATCCTGACCATGATGATACAGTGGATAATCACAATGAAAACATCATATATACTAAGCAACAAATGTGCTGCAATGTTTAATATATTTATATTGTATATCATATATTAAACTAGAATATGCAAGCCACACTTACAATAGTTATAGTGGAATAAAATATAATAGATATATCTGGTTTTCAATAGCACCTTGAGTCATATGATTTTGGATACAGGAATAATATAACTATTTTTAGGTGGTCATATCATTGCAAGAGTTTTGTTGCTAATATAAAAAATATAATAAAATAGTATATATATAGCTTTCTTTGGCCTAATCACCTCCTATAGCCATGCTTTCAATCAGTTTTGGATACTCTATAACCTTTATCTTCTCCTATTCCACTCATACTCTTTTGCAAAGTTCAGTTATCTCCTTTGTTGGCTGTAAATACCTTGCTAGCCTTTTTTGAGAAGAATCCATAGATGCTCTATGGATTCGAGATTTGAAGACTATGTTGGCCATACCATAATCTCAAACTCATGCTTAGCAAACCACATTTATGACTTTTTGCTAGTATGCTTGAGATTATTGTGCTCTTAAAAGACAATCTCATTTGGAGCTTTGCTATAATACTTCAGGATATGTTAGAGTTCATTTTCCATAATTTGTAGATAAGAGTAGTATTAACCATATCATCAATTTTGCATGCCATACCAACCTTATCTTATGTCATATATATAATGGGACTATATTTTTCAATAATGAGATTGGCTTCACAAGGGCAAGGAGTTGGCAATGGACAATAAGACATTGTAGGCAAGGGATGATGAAGAAAGTGATGATGGGGCCAACTTGATCCTCAAATTGTATCATATTTTCTCTAAATAGTTTCAGATTCAGGAAGGATGTTTTGGCTTTTTGGTCCTATATTCCACCAAGAATTTAATAATTTGCATATCTTAGTAAATATGATGCACTATTTAAATGGATATGACCAATGAAAATACTGTCAATAAATATACTGTAGATTTACATCCCACAAAACCATGCACAATATCTATAACTACTGTTATGATAACAGCAAATGACAATAGGACTATTATTGATGTCATCACAACATAATACTACTAATTCAATAATTGAAATGACAAGTCCACCAAGATCTGACATCATGTCACATCTCAGTGAAAATAGAATAACAAGTCCAACCATGCATTGTCATGTGCATACTGTTTATGACCATGACAGCTTTATTATAGAGGCCATTTTCACCAATATATATGTAATATCTAAATTTCAGTGAAAACACATACACAATTTATGTTAAACAGCTGGATGAGACAGCTGGAGTCCACAGTCAGAACTAGATATTGCACATAGTGCGAACTGTATATACCTGGAGTCCACAGTCAGAACCAAAGAAAGCACTGACTGTGGAACTCTGACTATATACTCTACTAGGATACAACAACAAACATGCACCACAATCTGGCACATAACTCTAAATGCGCAGAGTGCGCAACACACCTCTAACACTCCCCCCTGATTGCGCATCTCTGCTAACTCTTCCCAAGATCCAGCATTTGGCAGAAATGCTCTACCTTGACTTGAGCCAATGCCTTTGTGAGTAGATCAGCAAGCATCTCACCAGTTGGGAGGAATTTCAGCGCAATGAGTCCTTTATCCACCACATCTCTCAACCAATACCACCGAAGATCCAAGTGCTTCATTCGGCCATGATGCTCTGGATGTTTTGCCACCTGGATTGCAGGCTGGTTGTCCATATGGAGGGTAGATGCGCCTTGGACCCCGAATCCGAGTTCCTGCATCAGTTTGTGCATCCAGACGATCTCCTTGCCAGTCTCGCATGCAGTGATGTACTCAGCTTCAGTGGTAGAGAGAGCGATGATGGGTTGGCGCTTGGACATCCAGGAAATGATGCCAGTGCCGATCTTGACGACATATGTGCCAGTAGACTGTCCAGAGTCCTTGCATCCGCCATGATTCACATCAGAATAAGTCTGGAAGAGCTGGGAAGCGGAGGGATCAGGAGAATAGGTGATGCTGAAGCTGATAGTGCCTTGGATGTAGCGGAACAGTGCTTGATAGCGTTCCAATGGACTACACCTGGATCGGATGTGAAGGAAGCAAGCTGGCCCACAGCAAAGGTGATGTCGGGGCGCGTAGTGCAGGAGAGGTACTGCAAGGAGCCGATGGCACCTCCGTAGTCAACAGAGCGCATGGAGTCACGCTCTTGACTGGTCTTAGGACTCTGGTCATGTGACAGACAGAGGCCTGGATCCATAGGTGTTGAGACAAGCTTGCAATTGCCCATGTTGAAGCGGGCAAGCATTTCAATGCAGTACTGGCACTGTGAGATCATCAGGGAGCGCGTGGCACGGTTGCGATCTATTTTGATACCCAGGATCTCGGTGGTAGGCCCCAAGTCACACAGTTTGAAGTGCTTGGACAACTCTGTGATGGTCTGCTTGATCGTCTTGAGGGATTTGCATGCGAATGTCATATCATCAACAAACACAGGGAGGATAAGCTGGACATCACCTCGGACATAGATATGCACAGCGGCATCCGAGTAGATCTGGGAGAAACCCATCAACTTGAGAGTGGTGCGCATTTTGTGATTCCAGCGATTTCTGCCTTGCTTGGTACCATATAGTGCCTTCTTCAGCAGACAAACCGTTTCTCTGCGATCTCCCTCGACAAAGCCTTCTGGCTGCTCCATATAGACGTCACAGTCCATTTCACCATTCAAGTATGCATGGGAGATGTCAACCAACCAAAGATGGAGGTCTTGGATCACAGCAAGCACAAGAATGACACGTAGGGTTGGAAGTCACACTGTGGGGGCAAATACCTTGAGGTACTTGAATCCCGGATGCTGGGAGAAGCCCTGGGCGACCAATTGACCCTTGTAACATTCAAAAGATCCATCAACATGGTACTTCTTGGTAAAAATCCACTTAGACCCAATGACTGGGATACCCTTTGGGCGAGGAACCAGAGTTCATGTCCTATTTGACCTGTGGGCAGCCAATTCATCCAGTGCCACTTGTCTCCACTCCAAGGAGTCATCTCGCTTCATCGCCTCATGGAATGACCTGGGATGGGCAGTAGTGGCACTGGAGCAATGCGCCAGATCAGCTTCTTCATCGTCAGAGTCATCTTCATCATCCCCAAGCTGAGCAGGGCTCAGTTTCCACCATTAGTGCGGTCGTTGGCGTGTCCTGCGAGGCAGACACGCTCCGATACCAATGGGGCTCTGTACAGGTGCTGGTGCAGGAGGTGGAGTCTCTGGGACAACTGGTAGAGGTGCTGGGACAGTGATAGGTGTATAGGGTTCTGCATCCTGCTCGACATTAGGATCAAGGGCCCCCCCAGGATGTGGAACCCCAGGAGCAGGCACTTCATCGTTATCCACAATGTCTGGTGCAATGTAAGCAGGAGGAGCAGGCGCAGCATTGTGAGTCATGCCAAGATGAGTCACACTAGGAGGTGAACTGGGGGAGTGCTCATCGAAATCAGCGCGTTCTGAGATGATAGTGCGCTTGGTAGTTGGGTTGTAGAACTTCCAACCTTTATAGCCATCTGGATAGCCAATGAATACGCATTTCTCGTAGTGAGGCTTCAATGTGTCACACTTGTCCTTCTGAATGTGCACATAGGCGGTGGATCCCCACACATGGAAGTGGGAGACATCGGGTTTGCAGCCATGCCATAGTTCGATGGGAGTAGCGTCGTCCACAGCCGCGGTAGGGCATCAATTCCAGACGTGGACGAGCGCAGCCAGCGCCTCACCCCAAAACGCCATGGCCATACCTGATTCCGCCAACATGGCAGTGATGCGCTCAGAAAGGACACGATTGGCATGTTCAGCAACGCCATTCTGCTGGGAACGCGCCCGGACGGTGTGCTGGTGTTCGATTCCACACTGATTGGTGAATTCGAGCATCACCTTGCTCATATACTCGCCACCCTTGTCATCTTGCAGGGGTTTGATGCATCGCTCAGTCTGGTTCTCTGCAAACGCCTTGAACTGCTTGAATGTGTTGAAAACGTCCGATTTGGTGCGAATGGGCAGAATGAATCAATACCACGAGTAGTCATTGATGAATGTGACCCAATAGTGATAGCCAGAGAAGGTCCTATATGGAACCTGGTGTACATCGGAGTGTACAAGCTCAAGAGGTCGAGACGCGCGAGTCTGCGATGTAGTGAATGGATTTGCCATCATCTTGCCAGCGAGGCATGGTTCGCATATGGCGTCAGCTGTTGCCTTGCTGTCAATGCGCATACCAGTCACCATGTTGCGCTCCATGAGTGATTTGATGTCAGGTGTGTTATGGTGTGCAAATCGGCGATGCCAGAGCACCATATCGAGGGGGACAGTGGTTGCTGCCTGTGCATACTGAGTCATGCACTGAGTCACACTGTCCAAAAATGCGGCATTGTGGCTGTTAATCATGGCGATGAACAGAGGCGGTCCAGACGAGCGAGCAAAGGACATATGGGTGGCATTGATATGGACAGTAAATCCCGAGTGGCAAGTGAGATACAGGACAGAGAGTAGATTGTTCCGCAGTCCAGGGACATGCAGAACATTGGAGAACTTGACCACTCGACCGCTTTTACCACCTATCACTGGTTTGAAAACTACCAAACCAACTCCAGCCGAGTACCACACAGTGTTGTCTGCAAGCTTGATGGGAACGTGTTTGGGGTATAATTGCGCAGCCAATGGCGATGGGGCGTCATATGAGAAGTGGCCCCCGAGTCTGCATTCCAGTCGTGGTCAGCATCGACTAGGAGCAGGGAGAACGGATCAGAGGGATCACTGGAATGGAGACTTGCATTTCCGGCACGTTTGACGACCTCCTGGGAATCTGCTTGTGATGCATTCACTGCCTGGGGCTGGTCCTGCTTCCTGTCCTTGTTCTTGTTCGCCTTGTGGTACTTTTTCGCACATTGCAGTGCGTAGCACTTGTATTGGCAGTGTCCTGGCTTGTTGCAGAACGAGCAGGGCGTGTTTGGTGTGCATCGACAGCCAGAGGACAATGTAGTGAGTGCAGAATCTGCAGGAGCAATGGGAGAGGGATCAGAACATGGGCGACAGTTGATTTCCTCGGTCTGGAACGCAACCTTGACCTTGTCCTTGTCCAGGTAGGTGAGGAGGGCGAGGGATGAAGTGAAATGGTTGTATTTGGGCCCAAGGGCATGAATCATCACCATGCAGGTCAATTCGTCGTTCAGGGTGTTCATATCGAACGAGGTGGTGCGCAGATCCTTGATGTGCAGCATGGACTCCTCGACTCTGGCAGCTAGACCAGGGAGGGACTCTTCAGCGCGTTTCCGGATGCTGAAGAACTCATCATAGGTGACGAAGCGGCTGCTGGCCTTCTGCTGGACGAAAACCTTCTTCAGGGCGGCCCAGGCTTTCATGGGGTCATCCTGGTCAGCCTGGATGTGGACTTGCTGATCTGGGGCGATGTTGAGCATCAACTCACCAGCTGCTTTGTCCTGCTTGATATCCCAAGTGGTTTGGTCGGCTCCAGCAGCAGTAGGGCGCGTTTCTTTGCCGTCTACAAGGTGCCAGAGACCTTTGGAGCAGAAGAGGGCCTTCATTTCTTTGCTCCATGTGATGTAGTTGTTTCCAGTGAGCAACTGGATGCGATGTGAGTGGGATTGGTGTTCTGAAGACATGATGCGAAGAGGAGAGGAAGGAAGTGAAGAGGACAGATGGGAAGCAAAGAGGAGCGGAGGGAAGCGAGTTGGGGGCGAGAAGTTTTCGCTGTGAGACAACGAGCTGAGCGGGTTTGATGCGACTAGAGCGCAGGGCTCATAACCTGTTAAACAGCTGGATGAGACAGCTGGAGTCCACAGTCAGAACTAGATATTGCACATAGTGTGAACTGTACATACCTGAAGTCCACAGTCAGAACTAAAGAAAGCGCTGACTGTGGAACTCCAACTATATACTCTACTAGGATACAACAACAAACATGTGCCACAATCTGGTGCATAACTCTAAATGCACAGAGTGTGCAACACACCTCTAACAATCCTGGGTATTAAAATTGATCGCAACCATGTCACACGCTCCCTGACGATCTCACAGCACCAGTACTGCGTCGAAATGCTTGCCCGCTTCAACATGGGCGATTGCAAGCCCATCTCAACGCCTATGGATCCAGGCCTCTGTCTATCACACGACCAGAATCCCAAGACCAGTCAGGAGCATGACTCCATGCGCTCCATTGACTATGGAGGTGCCATTGGCTCCTTGCAGTACCTCTCCTGCACTACGCGCCCCGACATCGCCTTTGCTGTGGGCCAGCTCGCCTCCTTCACATCCGATCCAGGTGTAGTCCATTGGAACACTATCAAGCACCTGTTCCGCAACATCCAAGGCACTATCAGCTTCAGCATCACCTAATCTCCTGATCCCTCTGCTTCCCAGCTCTTCCAGACTTATTCTGATGCGAATCTTGGTGGATGCAAGGACTCTGGATGGTCTACTGGCGCATATATTGTCAAAATCGGTACTGGCGTTGTTTCCTGGATGTCCAAGCGGCAGCCGATCGTTGCTCTCTCTACCACTGAAGCTGAGTACATCACTGCATGCGAGGCTGGCATGGAGATCGTCTGGATGTGCAAACTGATGCAGGAACTCGGATTTGTGGTCCAAGGCCCATCCACTCTGCACATGGACAACCAGTCTGCAATCCAGGTGGCAAAACATCTGGAGCATCACAGCCGAATGAAGCACTTGGACCTTCGATGGTATTGGTTGAGAGATATGGTGGATAAGGGACTCATTGTGCCTAAATTCCTCCCAACTGGTGAGATGCCTGCGGATCTACTCACAAAGGCACTGGCTCGAGTCAAGGTGGAGCATTTCTGCCAAATGCTGGATCTTGGGAAGAGTTAGCAGAGATGCGCAATCAGGGGGGAGTATTAGAGGTGTGTTGCGCACTCTGTGCATTTAGAGTTTTGCGCCACATTGTGGCACATGTTTGTTGTTGTATCCCAATAGAGTATATAGTCGGAGTTCCACAGTCAGTGCTTTCTTTAGTTCTGACTGTGGACTCCAGCTGCTCGATCCAGCTGTTTAACAGATGTGAGGATGGTGCAAGTGGAGAAGTTGAAAAGTGAGTGGTTGCAACATCACTGACAATAATCGGCAGGATGGAAGACAAAGAGACAATCATGGTTATCAAAATGATGAATCAGCTGGATGCAATCAACCTGGAACTTTGACAACCCAGAAGGTTTGACAAGGTGTTTGAGACAGGTCAGTATCAAACACATTCTCAGCATCATATGGACGATCAATTGAAGTTCATTCTTGTTGCTTCTGTGGTATTGCAGGTATACTGGATGCCAAAGCCCATTTAGCAGTCTTGGGGGTCCTACTGGCCCAAACTCCATATTCAATCTCATAGGTCGACTTGCATGCTCTCATGGGTTGTGCACACAGGTATGTCAGAGCCAATCTAAGTGCAGTTGTTTAGGAAGCCAGTGCACTTGCGATCAAACGATGGATGAGTCAACATCTGTCATTGGACTCAAACAAACTCAGGACTCCTCCTTCTCTGAATCT
Source organism: Hemileccinum hortonii (assembly GCA_038090055.1). Lineage (NCBI taxonomy): Eukaryota > Fungi > Basidiomycota > Agaricomycetes > Boletales > Boletaceae > Hemileccinum > Hemileccinum hortonii. Next base: position 9,194 of record JBBPLZ010000140.1, on the reverse strand, counting down.
GACCATCTTGGATCTCTCCAATGTTTTACCAAATGTTTGCCCATCTGCTATGCAGAAGGAGGGGTGTGTCATCTCATAAGGGTATGCTGACAAGCTTGTTGAATAAGATGGATGATGTGAAAGAACTGGTTGATGTCACCATCATTGTGGCTACCAACAGACCTGATGTCATGGTGAGATTACCATGCAACATGAGTTCACAATCTCAAAGGATATTTTTGTCTTCAAGGATTCTGTGCAAATGCAACCTGGTCGTCTTGATCAGATCTTGTTCACTGGCCCACCAAAACAAGAAAGGATGGAGGAAATACTGTGCATTCAGACGAGTGTGCAACCTGGGTTTGATTATGGTGGGTACATTCTATCAGGGGTGTATTCTTTCTGACAGGGATTATGCAGACAGATGGTTGCAGTGGAGTGGAAATTTCGATACTCTATCAAAAAACAGCATTATCAACAATGCGACAAGCCATTAATGCATCCTATGTAAGGCTTGATACTGTCCTCTGAAAATTTGTCAGAGGAGTTTCTCATTGCATCTGTCAAGTGTGGCAAATTGCCCCCAAAAAGGCAGCAAGGTCAATTCAGAGGCAAATAACACCTGACATGATGGGGAGATATGGTGAATGGAGTGAAAAGTACTAAATAATCTATGACTTTGAGCTAGTATCCATTATGATCTGCCAGTGACTCAAATTTGCTGTGACGCCAATCATATTGCTTTTAGGAATTACTTCTTCCATATCATTATTTTGCAGTTGACCTTGACATATACTTGCAGGTTTCTTGACTGTGAACAAAGCAACTTAGTCTGCTGTATTATTGTTAGTAGTCAGATCAGCTCATCTAAAACAGGTCAGCAGCATGGGGCAAACCAGCATTGTGACGTATAACAACATGTTCACATTATTCAACTTCAAGTTTCACTGTCAAGTTCCAATGAAACACATTTCTTCCTTGTTTCATCCTATACACAGCTGGCACCAGCAGGCTCCTTGTGTCAATCATCATCTTCACCTACACTCCTGTTCATGGGCTCGTCTACCAAATACATCACACTCCCAGTGTTGATTATGAGAATACAGCTGTGTCCTTGCTTTGACTCCCATATGACTTGCCAATGGTTGGGATTCACTGGCATTTCATACAAAAGTGTGCATTCAATTGAGCTGCTGCTATGATTGCCAAGTCCTAACACTAGTCTAGATGTGCAATGGATATCAAGACATCCTTTGGTCTTTCCCTGGAGAAAGTTTGTATGAACCATCATTGTGGCTCCTAAACTTTTGCCAGTGGAACTACATCTGTATGCTTGAGGTAACATTTTCTCTCTTGTCTGTTTACTTGAGTTCACTCATGCTGTGGTGTAGTTCATTCCCTATCAATGGCAAGCAGGGCACTTGATGTGACCAACTCATTTTCTTCACAACTACACTCCCTATGCTAGCTTGGGATCCTGCCATGTTGGGAACATTCTTTATCAAATCTTGAAATGGATTCAACACCAACCTTTCAAGTTGGTGCATCTGAGACAAAATTGAAGTATGTCAAGTTTCTGACAATCATTACAAATACAAGACTCTTGTAACCTCAGCTTGCATTTACCTGATTCCTAGCAAGCATGGTGAGAAAGGTACCAAATCCTGAGCAGAGAAGGCCTGCAAAGAGTAAGTAATTGTGACAGGGTGGTATGACATGATGTCATCCATGCGTAGGATGGCAGTATTCATCCAATTGACCACCACTTTGAACAATGTTGGGCTGACAAAAATAGATTCCATAGTATTGTTGTTTATTGAGAGTAATCACATGGTGTGCTTACTGGTTTAACAACATCATCCACGTGCAAAATATCTTGGGGCCAAGTCCAGCATTGCAATAGGGCTTGTTACATTGACAAGTTGATTGTCCTTATGCCACAGCAGTAGAAATTGGACCTCACACTCTCCTAGATGCACCTATTTCAGGTGAGGGGGTGTCATGTCCTGATTTGTTCACTTCCATGCACCCATATTCAAGTTGTAACATCACTGTTCCCCCTCTTCCCTATGTGTTTAAATCTTAAGGTTCTTGATTTGATGTCCCAGCATAACTACAGGGTGTAAACTGCAATATCAATATTTGTACAAATTGGACATCATAAAAGAATAGTCAATTTGGAACATGGATGAGTATAATTCTGGACATTGTCCAGGTCTTTTTTGGTGGATTGATGTTTCTGCTGGTTTGTGTCCAATTGCCAGGCAGTCACTTCAAATGTATAAAGTGATGGGGCAAATCATTCAAACTAGACCAATACATGACCTTTCTTACAAGGGACATGTTAAACAGCTGGATCAAGCAGCTGGAGTCCACAGTCAGAACTAGATATTGCACATAGTGCGAACTGTACATACCTGGAGTCCACAGTCAGAACTAAAGAAAGTGCTGACTGTGGAACTCCGACTATATACTCTACTAGGATACAACAACAAACATGCGCCACAATCTGGCGCATAACTCTAAATGCGCAGAGTGCACAACACACCTCTAACAGGACAGTGTGTTCTACTTTGTTGCATATGTCCAAATCTTATATTATCTTCTGCCATGCCGCTAGACTTACTGAATTGTTATGGATAGAATCCTATTGGGTACACTGCTCAGTTTGGTGACTGATGCAGTACCCAGCATCACACCTGATCAACTTTGGTGGTGGTGAATAGGCGATACTGGAAACTGTACCCATATTCACATTCATCCCCTGATTCATCTTGACTTTGTGAAACTTTATACCCATGTTCTAGACAAATGTGAAAAAAACACTGACACATTTGCCCTTTTCACATCTATGGATAGTGATTACATGCAAGCAGACATGTCCCTGTTCAGCAACACAAAGTGGGTGAAGAAATCCAGATGGTGGAGAGGAAAATGTCCATTGCTGATCTTAGTCATGTGTTGTTGGGACATCTGTTGGGTAACTCAGGTTAGATCTTTATATCCCACAGTATGCTTTATTCTTCTCTGCCGTCTATGTTGTTCATTGTATGTATTGTGAGACCTTGACTATTATCTAATATACAAGCCACATATGGCCAAGAGTGCCAAATACAATCCCAAACAAATATTCTATGGGATTAGCAACCAATATAGTAGGACAGTATAACTAAAGCAGTAGTATAGGGGATGAAATATTATCCTTGCTTGTGTTCCAACTATCTGCACCATCTGTTCTTGCCCCCTTATTTTGCTCACAGCAAGTAAACTCTGTGCAATAGGTTATGAGCCTTGCATGGCCATAATATAATCATTCCATGCTATATTGACACTCGTCTCCTGTTATGGCCAAACAACATGAAGGATCACCACTGGCAATCCATTTGCCACCACTTAACTTACCACCAATGAACCCAGCCAATCTATCAGGAGCAGTTCTTTCAATTCCTGTTCCACCAGCTCTACCAAATTCACCAGCTCCACTCCCAGCTCTTGTGTAGCTTGGAACACCAACTACCAGTTTAGGGGCATCCCTTAAAATAGAGAAGCTCCAGGACAGCAACTGGTTAGCATGGAAAACCCATATTGGCACCATCCTAAAAAAGAAAGAGGTGTATGACATCGCAACTGGTGTCACACCTTAGCTGCCAGATCCTGTGGGTGCAGCCAACTAGGCTACCAAAGATCTGATCACACAAGAACTTATTACCACTGCAATCAAGGATGAGCAAGTTGTTCATGTTTCAGAATGCATGACTGCTGCCCGGATGTGGGAAGCCTTGTGTACCATCCATGAATTTTGTGGTAAACAATCAATCTTATTCATCAAACATGCACTTTATTGCACTGAAGCTACTGAAGGTGACAATATTCCCATGCATTTAAATGAGCTGAAACAGCTATGTGAACACCTCACCTTAAGTAGACATTGGATTGAAGATTTGGAATTCAAGTCCATACTCATTGTGTCACTCCCACACAGCTGGGAAGCCTTCACTACTTTGTGTCTAGGGTATCAAGGTGGTACTCTAGGTAATTCTCAAGCACAAATCATGACAATGCAAGAACTTGTCTTGCTGCAGACTGAAGAAGATAAATGTCAAAAGAAGAAAGGTGGAGAACATGAGTTTGGCTCCTCAGCTAAAGTCAGGAATGCACCAAATGTGAACAGACCCAAAAGTGTGCCATTTGTGGGTGCACAAACCACACCACAAAAGATTGCTGATACAAGGGAAAATCCAAATATGCCAATTGTGGCAAATTTGGGTACACAGAAAAGAAGTGCTGGAGAAACCCCTTTAATTGAGGAAAAGGATAGGTTTCCAAGGGTCCAGGTAGGGACCAAAGGTGGTCCAACCCAAAGGAAAGAGAATGTGTACAAATCCAAAAAGAAAATGTGGACAGTGATACAAATAGCCTAGATAAGGCATTCATAACACATATAAATGTAGTCACCAACTACAATGAGGCAAATAAGGCCACCTTTTAAGCTTATCCATGGATCACAGACTTTGGTGCAACATTCTACATATGTGCAGAGCCTGATGCATTCATAGACTACCAAATCCTATCTAAAAAAAGCATAAAAGGACATGGAGACAAGCCTATTATTGCATATGGTAAAGGCACTATCATGCTCACTAGCCAGATCAGCAATTGACCAATCACAATTCTTCTAAATGAGGCATTGTATGGCCTTGAAGCACATGACAACCTTTTGTCACTTGGGCAGATTGATGGTGCAGGCAGTAGCTCCTCCTGTGGAGGAGGAGCAATTCATATATACATTGAACTCCATGAACCAATTGCACTCAGTAGGAAATGACACAATATTTATTATTTGAATGTCACTACTGAATATAGAGCTGAAAATGCACACTTAGCAATTAAGGTGACAAATGTGTACATCTGAATGGAATGACACCACTGCTTGGGACATATCTCAATCACTGGACTATAAAACCCTGTATGGTAAGAATCTAGTCAACAGACTTTTTATTGCATATAGCACATAGGATTTTGCATGCAATATGTGTTGTAGTTCATATCCAACTCTGTACGCTCTCTTATTTTTCTTTTACTTTACCTTCGCTCATATCCTATATTCCCTGAGCACCATTTTATCATTAGTTCCCTTTCCAAAGTCACATGATCAGTGCACATGACCACAGGAAACATCACATGACCTAAAGCCTAGCTCATGACATCACCTATGATGTTTTGTTTCATAGACATCTTCTTTTCTCATGTATGCACTTCTTTGTTCCATGATGTTCCATCACCTTCTATGTTCCCACCCTGCCTTAAGATAATTTGAACTCAGATGACCTGCCCTTAAATAGTTCCCTTACATATATAAACTGCTCCCTTGTATCATCTTTTTCTTAGTTCTATTCATTTGTACTCCTTCCTTACTTTAAGGACCTTGTTCATCTTGAATACCACTTTTTTTTTTTGATTGCTAGCCTTGTCCTCTGTCAAGGGACTTGTCTATGTTGCACATCATCACTGTGCTCATGCCTCTTTTCAATGATCATATCATCTTTGCCATCTTCCTCATAGCAGACACTTGTTATTGCCACTTTATATCTTTTGTCAATTCCTCCTGCCTGTGGTTCCAGGCTCTTGTCATTAGGTATTCAAGGCAGTTAACAATGTGTGTACAAAGGTGAAGCTTATCCACCCATCATTGCCTAAAAAGGCAAGCTGCTGGAATGTCAAACCAGGAGAGATCACACATTTGGATCTGTGGGGCCTGGCTGCTGTAATAAAACTTAAATGGCATAAGTATTATATTTTGTTTGTTGATGAGGTCACTTGATAAACACAACTAATGTATTTGACAAATAAAACAGAAACTTCAAATAAAGTAAAATACTACCTAGCATGGGTAGAGTGTCAAGGAATGCATTACCCAAGGTCATTCATGTTGACAATGAACATGAATATGTTAACCATGACCTAATCAAATGGTGTCTCGAAAAGGAGATAGAGATGCGAACCACTGCCCTCTACATACTAGAACAAAATGACATTGCTGAATGGTACAATTTTACTATTGTTGAATTAAAATATGTCATGCTTTTTGCACATGATCTCCCTCTCAAACTTTGGCCCAAGGATATGACCCATGCCTGTTACATTCATAACCACACTTACACATGTGTACTTAATAATGTCATGCCACATCAAAAATATGGCATAACTCTATGCCCTAGGCTAAGGGTGTGAGTCATCATGAGTCATCTAGGGTCATGGGCTATATATGAAATACAAGATAAGAAGATAAGGCACTGTCTTGATAAAGGCTGTGGTGCATGAGGCATTTCAGTATGCTGTGTTATTAAAAAGGTGTGTGATGGATACAGTATTAGAATGGAAGCACCAACATAAGGTGAGCACAGCATAAAAATTAAATGAAGGCTGTGATACTGAATGGGGTTAAGTCATGTGACATGTTCACATGATCTTGAAATGAAAAGATTGACAAGTCTACATCATGTCTTGAGATGTGATTGTGTAGACCTTGTCTGATAAGATAAGATGAAGATAAGATAAGATAAAAGAAAATAGGGGTTGCATGAAGTGAGTGTTTGTTACACCAAGAATCATGTTCAAAGAACAGTTAGATTGAAGGAGTGGATATAAATTTGATATTGATAAGATGTTCTATAAGGCCATCTTATATACTTGTACAAGATATTTACATCTATGCTCAACCTATCCAAAAGATACAAGTTCTATGGTGTTTTAACTGATAGCATAAAACACTATAATAAAGGGGTGCTATGATGTGAGAGTATCAACATATTGTATTTTGCATGTCATCTAATAATAGATATGACTAGATATGAGTCACATTTTAGTCATTAGGTTTAGAATATTGGTAATCATCACATTATAGTTAGTGTAGTGAATCAAGTTAATGAGTTACACTTATCCTAATAATGAGTCATGCTCATTAGAATAGTGAGTTACACTTAATAGCATACTCAATATTCTCAACAGAACTTGTGGATGCACCTAAAGATAGAAAGCCTGTTATCAATAAATGGGTATTCATGTGAAAATACAATAAAGATGGAGAGCTACTGAAATACAAAGCTCAATTAGTTGCCCAGTAATTCATACAAGTATCCAGCATGGATTACAATGAGACATTTGCAGCTATTGTGTGACTTGAGAACATCTGGTCCATTCTCACATTAGCTGTCCAAGAGGACTGAGAGATCCAATAGATGGATGTTAAAGGCACCTATTTACATGATGACCTAAAAGAGGTGATATACATGAGCCAATCCAATGATTATGACAACAGAAATGCTCACTTATGTTGCCTAATAAAGACTATATATGGGCTAAAGCAGTTTGGACAAGAATGAAACCACAAACTCAATAAAAGACTACAGCACCAAGGGTTCAAATGATTAGACATTGATCCATGCATCTATATGTGGAAAACAAATGGTACTGAAATAATTACTGTTTGGATAGATGACCTATTGCTGTTAATTAAACGAAAGAAACAGATGGATAACATAAAAAGGGAATTAGATAATCTGTTCAAGATAACTGATCTTGGTGAGCCCAACAAACTGGTTGGTATTGAGATAACCTGTGACCAGGCAAATGGGACTCTTACTATCAAGCAAACCAAGTATACTTGTATTGAGGCTATGCTTGAATGATTTGGGCTATAGACAACCAATCCTATTACTACTCCACTAGACTCCAATAATAAACTCGAGCCACTGTTAATGGCCTTGAACAACTTAACAATGAGCTCCTAGACAACATGAGCGAGGAGCTGATAGAATACAAGTAAACAGCGATGGCGAGTGTTGAAGATAAGAAAGCCAGTGAAGACAATAGTAGTAGTAGGGATTGGGACGATGATGGTTATGAGATGCAGCATTTGAGAGTTCCTTGACAGAGGACAAGGCTGACAATGAGAAAAGAGGAGTGATATTCATGTGTACAAGGTCCCTACTGAAGAGGGAGAAATACAAGTGAACAAGACTGAAGAAATTACAATGAAAGGCGAGGGTTTATATACATAGAGATGACTTTAGGGCAGGCATGGGAAAATGGAATGTCCTGGAATGTTATGGAAGATTATAGAATAAAGGAAGTAAGAATGTGAGAAAAGAAGCTGTCTATGAGGTGTGACATCATTGATGATGTCATGGACTAGACCTCTGGTCAGGTGATGTTTTCCGAGGTCGCGTGCACTGGTCACATGAGTTTGGAAAGTGAAACTAACAATAAACAGTGCTCAGGAATCATAGGATATGAGCAAAGATAAAGTGAAGAAAAAGTAAAAAGCGTATGGTGTTTGACATGCACTACAACAGCCACTAGAGTCCACAGCCACCACAGCCACTACCATAAATGAACCTTATGTGCCACTAATGGAATCACTTATATATGCTGCTGTAGGCACATATCCCAATATAGCATATGCAATGAGCAAATTGTGCTCATTTAACACAAACCTGGAAATGGCACATTGGATTGTGGCAAAATGAATACTATAGTATCTAAAAGGGACCAAAGATTTGGAAATTACATATAAATAAGAAAACACTAAGGCTAATTGCATATATAGATATGCAGATGCTAGCTTTGCAAAGGATGAGGACCAGTTATCAATCAGTGGTCACATGTTCATGCTCAATCAGGGGGTGATAACATGGAGTTCCCACAAGCAGCATACTACCATTGCCCTTTCTACTGCTGAGGCTGCATATACATCAATAACTGATGCTACATGACAACTGGTATGGCTAAAAAATTTATTCCATGAGATTGGATATGCTCAACATGACCTGACTACCTTATATATCAATCATTTTCTTAGGCATAAAATCCAAGATGATGATATTCAACTCAAATATTGCCCCATTGATTTGATGTGGGCAGACACTCTAATTAAAACCTTATCTTGTGAAAAGCATCAACAACATGTCTGCAGCCTCAGCCTAAGTGCCACTTGAGGGGAAGTGTTGTGAGACATTGCCTATTATCTAATATACAAGTCACACAGGGCTGAGAGTGCCGAATACAATCCCAAATGAATATTCTATGGGATTAGCAACCAATACAGTAGGACAGTATAACTAAGGCAATAGTATAGGGAACAGAATATTATCCTTGCTTGTGTCCCAACTATCTGCACTGTCTGTTCTTGCCTCCTCATTTCACTCATAGCAAGT
>JBBPLZ010000139.1:0-19638 GCA_038090055.1 Hemileccinum hortonii | reverse complement strand
AGTATTCTTGCAGATATGGCTTACTGGAGCTCTGACAAAGTGATGACCTTCCTAACATTGACCTTGCGTCCTATCATTCCGGACAAGCATTCAAACAGCAGCTTCTCGTCGGTGATCAACTGCTTCGGATCATAGTCTCTCAAAGGCATCAACATTCGGAAACCGTCGGGTGCGATGTCGTCCGTTGGGCGAAACATACAGCTAGCCCAATAATGGATGGCGTAGAAAAACATAGGGAATTTGGCACTCACAAATTGCCTGATCTGTCTCCGAAGAAGTGCCAGTGCTGCATATAATTCAGATCAGTGGTCTCACGACTAAGCGATAGACACGACACGTGGGCATACATTTCTGTCCACTCCTTCGATGTCCGCACAGATATCCCCGACTACTGAGGCGAAATCTTGTCTGCTTTCACCGAGGAATGTCAGCCCTAGTTGTTTTCGAGTAACTCCTAGCAGAATGGATGTCTCATCGTATGCAAGAAGGCGTTCGGCTAGATACAGACCTTTAGCACCGTCCGCACCGATAAGATATGAAGCCTCGAATGCTTCAGACACCTCCTCTCCATTCTTCCTCTTGACCAACTTTGCAAGTACGTGCCCTCCATCGTCCTCAAACGATTCGAGTTCCGTTCCCAGCTCGACGGAACAGCCATATCTCTCGAGGTGAGAACGCAAGATACTCTCTTGTGTTGTTTGACCAAGGAACATTGGATTATTCTACAGTATATGTAGGATTAGATCTGGTAGTTAAAAGTATACTTACGTAAGGGATCGAGGGTGTTGGCTCTTTGTGGGCGTACAAGAAGAAGGTTTTGGTAGGTTCGACTGTTCCAGGCTGGTATTCACGTATAGGGGGTACTGGCGTAGCTCTCTGATGAATCTCGTGGACACGGAGAAAGTGGAATACCTCAAAGGTGCGTGGCTGTCATGAAAAGAAGAAGAAAACGAAACGAAACGTGAAATGATCAGTACACATTAGTATGTAGTCCATTCCAGTAATGCTCACCCGAAGCCCAGCACCGCGCTGACCGATGCGGTATTGAGGTTCCTTGTCGATGATTCGGACAGGGATGCCGTTCTGCAACAGTGTGAGGGCTGCAACAAGCCCGGATGGCCCAGCGCCAGCCTACACGGTCGAGGGTTGATCAGTGGTGTCGTCAATCGTAGCACCGGTCAAAGAGACTTACCACGAGTACAGGTGCAACAGGAGAAGTCATGATATTGCAAAGAGGAGATGCACTCGATGTTCAAGATGTTTGTGAGGCGAAAATACTTTGAGTCTCCAAGATCGTCCGGGTCTTATCTACAGCACTTGGGGATAAGGTCGGGAGGAAGACTGAGTCATAGGAACAGCAGACCAAGTATGGATCGGAGTGACATATGGTCACATAAATTCATAGCGATGATCGGGCATTCTCCCGCAGGCAACCCCAATGAAGGGAGAATGCTCGATTTGGATGACGTGCGCAAGATTCAACTTTGCCAATGAGCTCTCGTTAACAGTAACTGATGCCATGGAGACAGATCCTGCAATCTCATGGGTGGGATGATGTCCGAGAGGATGAGCAGTGACTCTTACCTTCTTTGTCAATAATGAACGTATTCCACCCTTGAAACTTGAAGCTTGGGGCACGGCGAGCTCGAATTTAAGCGCACATATGAGCGTGAAGAGAAATGCTTTTATTCTTTGTGGAAGGGCTTAGCGCAATTCGGCACGCACTGGTTGCAATTGACAACATTTTCACACGCGAATGCCATACTTCCCAGCGATGACCGTCGATGACCGATGACCACGTAACATCAGAACGACTGTCTTATGATCCCTAGTCTCCCCCAGGTGAGCCCTGGCATGAAGATGGGCTCGGGCCCGGGAAGGCCAGCGTGAGGTGGAACACTCAAAAATGGAGGTGGTGAACGTATCTATTCAAGGGAGAAAGGTCACACTGTACACCATGACTACATCGCGATATCCCAGCCCAAAGGTGTTGCTATGATATCGGACATCTATCCGCACAAACCAGAATATGTCAAAGGAGACGCGGCGGTGTACTAGTATTTATTGTGGACGGAATTAGTGGACTTTCCTCTGACGCGTTGTCTCACTGAAACGTATCCGTTCATCCGGCAGAGTCGCTGTATGTACTAATTTGTTGTCATGTTACAGATATCATGAACCTTGTCTGTCATAGCCTTCTCAACCTTACGTGTTGAATTCAGCGATCACTGGCAGAAACCGAAATGAATAAACCTGAAACACGGATTTAGCACGCCAGTAGGTCGAGCATGGAATTCACAATGACTTGGGCCGGTCTCGTATGTTGAGCCTAGCAGTAGAAACTTAGAGAAAAACATTGACACTCACACTAGCTGTTCTGTTCTCAAAGAAGCGTCATTCTTGGATAAAATTGAATCTCACCCGTCTTTCGCGCAAGCGATCTATGGACACCAAACGCGCGCATACGTTTCTGTCAACTCCTTTAATTTGTGTGCATATATCGCCGACCACTGCGGGGAAGTTTTGCCTCGTTTAACCCTATGTAGTTGCTTCCGAGTTACGCCTTGCAGAACAGATGTCTTATCGCCTGCAGAAGAAAGCTGGGTTAGGTACACCCCCTACCATCCGTGCCAGTAAGATATGAGACATCGAATGTCTCCAACACTTCTTCGCTTTCCTTCCTCCTAACCAAATTTGCAAGTACACGCTCCTCGAACGGGGCCATGGTTCTGCAACGGCCCAGATGGCCCAGCACCAGCCTAATTCACGACGTGAATGCTGTTTGCATTTCCAATCGTGGCACATGTCAAGGAATCTTACCATGAACGTGTACCTGCGCTATGAAAAGGGGTCATGATGGTGTAATGATGAAACGTGCTCAGCGGATATGTACAGCATTAACAAGGTGGAAATCCCAGTAATCCATGATAATTTTATCCATGGTGGTTGGGAGCCTTGAAACCCGTCCGTTCCCCACAGTTCTCGCCAGTGATCTCTTCAACTTGGTTCGGTTTAACCTAAGGCAAAAAAAAACGGTAGACGTATTAGACAACCCCCACAACAACACATGTCGGGCTAGAAACATACCCGCCACATGCTCGTTTTTCTGTACTTTTACCTTTTTATTGCGCAGTCAATGTCCCAAATTTCAGTGGTCGGTGAATTGGGTGCAGCGGCAATCCAATATTTAAACCTCAGTTAATCCGGTATCAACGGCAATGATAGGTGCCAGGCCGCCCCTGTCACCAACTCACCATGATATTTACTTGATCGCCATAACATGCGTGCAACCTTTATGCTGATCCTACCAAATTGCTTCATACAAACATCGATGGTAAATCAAATTCACTACTCCAGCAGTCCCGGGACTCCAGCTCGAGAAAACGAGTCCGTCCACAACTTGCTACTTATCATCTGGTTTGTTTTACAACAAGAATACCAATAATCTCCTCACACCTGCACCCCAATACTATACATGTCGGGCGCCCAGCCACTCGGATTCGAAAACATGACTTTGTTCTGCGAACCCGGTACGAAACCGTCTAAGCTGAGCAAATAGCCTTCGAACAAGATATCCCAGTTCTTAACCAACGAAATTCAGTCCATCGCCTCAACAACCCGAACCACAGCACATACCTGTCCCGAAATCGGCATCTCCACCACCACCGGTGTCCCCCCGTTCACGCTCACATATGCCCGCCTACAGTTCGAACAGTCGGTGTTGGCAAATGTATAAGCTGCGTTCGCATATGTGAGCGAGAGCAGCTTCGTGCCCCCACTTGTACCACCGTCGACGCTGACAAACGTGAGCGTCCCACCGTGTCCGATATAGCCTATCACGCCAGCTGTGTTATTGATCGCACGCGGGGTGGCGCCATCCGCGAGTATGTTCGAGGATGCGACAGCGAGGTAAGTTGTGAACTGGCGTGGCGCTGCCTGCTTGATGTTGGAGAGCTGATAGACCAGGGCGCCATGTGCTTCAACAGAGGCAGTATATGAATGGGTGACACTCCCAAGGTCAGTTCCCGTCCATACGTCGATGACATCTGCAGAGACAAGGCCGATGTCGGAAAGATTAAAGGTGATCGATTGGGGAGCGTCCACCCAATTCAGAAGCACTTGTGCATTCAAGTTCAGTTAGCTCCTCGGACGTATCTGGCTCTCTCAGGTAAAACAAGGACTGACCTGCTACAGACAAACCACCAGAGAGTGGACCCGCCCAAACATCATAGTTGTCTGTGTACCTTCTCCGGAACGCAATGGACGTGCCGAGAGGATCCTGCTAAGACTTGGCGTGAGTCACGACATCCCTGTTAGTGTATCCAGAAGGAAAAACCCCACGTTGATTGAAATGAGCCGAGTATGCCCAAGGATGTTTAGCGCCTCTTCCGAAGCGGTCGTGAGATCCGTCGATATGAGCAACGGCGACCTAGCAGAACAAATAGGATCAGATCCGCTCGCAAGCCATTCGCAGAGGTACGACTTACTTGGCGGCGGCCCAAAAGGCGAAATGCATTCGCCATTCTGCTGGGGTCAAACCTACATTGCCAACCTCGAGCAAGTCGAGGTCGTTCCATGCCCCGGGTCGGGCAAACTGTGTGATCGGGACGAGTTGGTTGATGATGCGCTGCAAGCTCGCAAAGGATGGCGGCGGTCCAATGTCATTTCTGAGCACCGTTGGCATATGGTTTGTCAATATCGAATGCCTCGAAAGAGAGCAAACATACGAGATTCGCCAGCTATTCCCCACAAGCCCGGCCCAGCGTGCAGGGTCCTGAACACCCCATTCACAAATGGAGTAGACGACTTCGCGACCGATTTTGGCAAGTGCGTCTCGCATGACTGTATAATGAGGCTGACCATTGGGACACAGATAAATGACAGGAATCGGGTAGACCCAAACATTGACCTTACCTCTTCCTCGATGGGGGGATTATCATCAACAAAGTCGCTTCCGTTCACCGCATAGCAGTTGTCGTACTGGACACGTAGCTTGAGGGTCACGAGAGCTGGTAGCGACGCAGCACACAATATACCTTCAGGTAATCAGCACCCCACTTGGTGAACGTGTCTGCATCAGACTGCTCATAACCCAGGCTGCCAAGCCAATGCTCCGTCCCGTGGACAAGGTCGCAAGAATAGTACCCACTAAGAACGAGATGTTGGTCATAGAAAGGCCGTTTACACACACTTTACGCACGCATCGCTATACATGCCAAACAGAAGACCCATTCTGTGAACATAATCCGCGAGCGCAGGAATGCCAGACGGTATCCGCGATGTATTCCACGTGAACGTGCCGGATGACGTACGTTCGGTAGACTGCCAGCCACAGTCCCTAACGGGGTTTGGGGTGTCTGTAAGCACTACACCAGACAATTCGAAGAAGTATATTTGGAGGCGCACAGGTTGAAGTGCCGGTAACCAAGACTTACCAAGCCCGAGTTGACGAGGGCGAGTGCGGCGGTGTGATATTGGGATTCGTCCGTGTCGCATCTATAGAGTACGTATGCGTCCGAATCAACAGCTGCAGCGATGGAAACGGGCAGAGACTGACAGGTACACGTTGTATGGGTTCCATCCCATGGGTGGTGTACGAGCAACACCATTGTCCAAGCCCACTGTATTCCCAAAGAGGAGCGCGACAACGAACAGCAAGGTGGCCATGGAAGATTGACGTCGAACCAAAGAGTCCGAGTGCTCGTGAACTAGAATATGCCAATGCCGCTCCTCATATATCATTTACGAACCACAACGGCTCGGATCTCATCCACATCTAGATCTGTGGATTCTGTCACGGCAGCCGGAAACTTCTCCATCAAGGGATCATCGCGCGCAAAATGGAGGTGTTTGTCCAGTTAGAGTAGCAGGGACCAGGGCAACAAATGGTGTGATTTACTACTGTGAGTCCTGCCAAACGCACGGGGGATGAACATATTGAAGGCCAGAAATGGTTACTATATAACTGACTCACACATGGTATCGAGGCTGAGGCAACGGCGACTTGCGGTGAAGTAGGCTTGCATCAAAGCCCCTATACGCCGAGCTTGAGGTCGCAAGTGATTCGGAGCGCCATATATCCGTGCAGATATTGGTGCCCAATGGCAATAATGCACACTGCTAGTACCAACATGAACTCTCCACATAATCGTCGAGCTGAAACGTATCTGCGACACTGGTCAAATCGGCGATTAAAGCATGCGCAGTACAGGAAGTGCCATCGCGTTCTCTGAGAAAGGCAATCTCCGGCCACATTCTTCTTCAGCAAGTATGTGCCGCGGGTTTAAGCACCAAAAAGCAGGTGAACAGAAAGTGGGCTATAATTGGAGAGACCTAGGACTTGAGACGGTAACGTTTGGAACCATGCAACCGCTGAGGGATGCAACTCGTTCTGGGTGACAGAACCTGAAGTTTACCAAGGTTTTGTTCGACAGGAGTAACTCGAAGACCTGGCAAGATCGGACTGGGACAAAATATTTGCATAGCCACCGTCTGAGACTGCCAAGAAAAAGATCCGCTGTATCTGTATCTTTACATTGTACACTGGCAACCCTTTAGAAAGGTTACCTAGTTGAAAATCTTTGCAAAGTATGCCCCCACCCCCTCAGCACGATGCACGACCGCACCCACGACACCATCAGGTCTAACTACGATCACCTTCTGCTCTCCTTTCACCGCCAAGTACGCCCGATAAGCATGGCCACCGTTGTCGACGACACAGTGCCCTGCAATGGTTCCCTCCGACCGTTCAGGAAGGACAATCACCAGCCGTATCACATCCGCAGGATACTTCCTTGACACCTCGAGAATCTCCGTCGTCGCCGTCGCATCGGGAGTGAACACGAGCACCGTATGATATGTCGGATTGAACACATCGAATAACCTTGTCTCCGCACCGCCGACAACCGCCACCGGGGCATCCGGCGCCCTATCTCCCGCCACTAATTCTCCTTCATCCAAAGCCCGGTACGCACTCACGGGCTCCGGATGAGTGAACTCGTCCAAGACGATGGGGCTCGTCCGATAATTCACCCCGAGCATGTTCAATCGATTCTCACGCCTCATAGCGCGGTCGATCGTCGGTTCTGCCCGTATATTGTCCAATAGGCCGGTGGTAATCTCGAGCATTTCAGCGATCACGGGGAGACGTTCTGTAGTGTAAGAGTCGAGGAGGTTGGCTGTGGAGTGACCTTTGTAGACCAGGGAGAGTTTCCAGGCCAGGTTGAACTGTTAAAACGACGCTGTCAGGCATGGAGGGCATCCAATTCAGAAATACCCACAGCATCTTGGACACTGTTGTTCAGACCTTGGCCTCCGGCTGGACTATGGACACTGCGACGAGGTTAGGCGAAGCTCGGAAAAGAGGGAATAATGTACATACTGTGCTGCGTCTGCGAAAGTTCTATGTGAGTGAAAGGAGAGAGACACAACGATTCCTTACCACCAGCAACGAAAACCCGCCCGAGACCAAACTTGTCGACCATCCTGATGTTCGGTCTGTCCCCAATCATGTAAAAGCGGTGAATAATATCCTTGTGAATGCGGCGTACCGGTACTCCGACAAAACGACGACCTTTCTAATATTGACCTCGTGTCCAATCAGTTCTGACAGGTATTTACACAACAACTTCTTGTCGGCCATTAACTCCTTCGGGTCATAGCCCCTCACGGGCATCAACATTCGGAAACCATCAGGAGCGATGTCATCCGTAGGACGAAGCATACAACTACCCTATTATTAGATACGATGTGGAAAAGCATCGGCACTCACAAAGTAGATGTTCTGTACCCGAAGAAGTGCCAATGCTGGATAAGATCGAATCACCCATCTCACCGCCAAACGATCCACAGAGACAAAATGTGCGCATACGTTTCTGTCAACTCCTTTGATTTCCGCGCAGATATCGCCGACCAAAGTGGCGAAATCCTGCCTGGTTTCACCTAGGAACGTTAACCCTAGTTGTTTCCGAGTGACTCCTGGTAGAAAGGATGTCTTATCGCACACAGAGGAAGTTCGTTTGGGTACATACCTTTGGCACCATCCGCACCGATAACATACGAGGCCTCGAATGTTTCAAACACCTCTTGGCCATCCTTCCTCTTGACCAACTTTGCAAGTACGCGCTCTCCATCATCTTCAAACGATAGAAGTTCTGTTCCCATCTCGACAGAACAGCCATATTTCTCAAGGTGAGAACGTAGGAAGCTCTCTTGTATTGTCTGATCGAGGAATTTTGAATTGTTCTATAGTATATGTAGAATCAGCTGTGGTACATCTGATACTTGAATGTCGGCTTGCATAAGGAATCGAAGGAGTCGGATCTTTGTGGATATTCTTCACGGTGTTGGTTGGTTCAACCGTTCCCGGCTTGTATTCTCTCACAGGGAGCGTTGGTGTGGCTCTCCGATGAATCTCGTGAACGCGGAGAAAGTGGTATACATCAAAAGTACGGGCCTATCATAACAACGGGACGCCAAACGATCAGCTTTTGCTTCACCATGTGTTGTCGGCACCTACGCAAAGCCCAGAACCGCGCTGACCGATATGGCACTGGGACTCCTTTTCAATAATCCGGACGGGGACGCTGTTCTGTAGCAGTGTGAGTGCGGCAACGAGCCCGGATGGTCCGGCGCCCGCCTAGTACATGACCCAAGATCCGTTAGCGTTGGTCACCGCAGCACATGTGGGAGACTTACCACCAGTACGGGCTGCGAAACGGTCATAATAGTGCGATGAAGTAGCCTGAGTGCGCTGTCTCGAGAATTACGATGGAACCGAGCAAGGCGAGAATACAGTCGCCGCCATGATCATGAATATAACACCTCTTATAGGGTGGGTCAAATGAAATATACATACAAGCATACCGTAGCAACTTGTGCCTTCGGTCCAAACAAATAGTACATTCGTACTTTACCCAGTGCAGTCACATCCGCGCTAGGTGTCAATTGTAAGCTCTGCTGTGAACCATTTTGCATGTAAGCCGTCTCATAAGGTCATATTACATTTCATAAACACACTGACCTTTTGGTACGAACGTGAGGATTTGATTCAACTTGAAGATCTGGACATCATTAAAGGAAACAAATTGGACATTGTCACTCGTGAGGGTTACGCATCCCGATTCTGCGGTGATTCAATATTTGAAGCTCAGGCAGTTCGGCATTGGCGGCAATGAACCACCCTCACGAGGAATGCCATGATGCCGACCAGCTCATTCAGGAGGCGCTTTAATTCTGAATCCTGTGCAGCTCACACTCTTCACATCAGATGACTTCCTCCCGTCTTCGCTGAGCGCTGAGCAACCATTTACACGAAGGCTAAGTACTGAGTTATCGTGTTTTGAATGGAGTTAACGAGTCCTATGTCATCGCACTGGATTTTTCTCTTCTGCTAGAGCGTACTGTCTGGAATCGACCTCGCATCAGCTTCCAGGTCTGTTTAGAAGCAAGTTCACTCTCGGTTTATGTGAAATCAATCCTCTCATTGTATCCGTCTCTCCCTCCTTCTCGCTTTCTTGCCTGCTAGGGCGTACAATTTGTGATCGACTTCGCCTCACCACCCAGTCTTGTTTGGAAACAAGTCAACTCGTTTTGTATGAAATCAATCATCTCCACCAGTACTCCTTTCCTTCCATCATAGGTCCTTACTTCTTCTAGTGTGGCAAACTTACTGCATTGCAAAAAATGAAGTTTGAAATTTGGATCCTTCTTGATTTCCCATTCAAGAGGTCCCCAAGGGAGAAGGTCGCCGTTTCGATTCGGTCCTAGATATGGCGCATGTGCCAGAGTAATTCCTTTTTTTCAGTTGGTCTTTACGCACTTTCTTGCGATGACACCTTCATCTGATTGCCAGTGTCCCACGTCTCGCCTAGTCTCGGATCGCGGACAGCTTGAAAAGCACGGCGGAAACCGCTATAACAGGAATCTCTGCACCAAAATGTCTGATACCGAGACTGATCTTGACCAGCATGTCATCGGAAGGAAGTGATTGCACTACGGTAATCCTCATGCCATCAATCTGTATCTGATGGGATGAGGATTACCGTAGTGCAACATCAATCATCTTTACACTGGGCTCATCAATCACCCATTGTGCGTGAGTGATCCGTGATGGTTCCGCTGGTAACTGCCACTGTTTCATGGCCAGTGTTAGATAGACGGTTACGCCGCGAGCGTATAAATACTAGCTTCAGCAAACCTCTTCCACAGCTTTCAGCTCACAGGTACTGGCTAGTGAGTCCATACACCTATTTTGCGTCGACTTGCTCACAGGCTCCTTTCCGTCAGCCTTTCTTTTTTGTTATTATCCTCCAACTGCTTGCCGTTGACGGCCTGAAAACTCTTTCGTTTATCAACACCTGTTTACGACTATAAATATTTTTGAAGATGCGTCTTTGTTCTGTATTCTCCGTAGCTTTCGTCATGGCCGCCGTTGTCGTCCCGGTCATCTCCGCACCTGCACCCGCACGGTGAGTTAAACTGTTATTATCATAGGCAACGAACGAACGGTACTTACTGTCGTTTTCTGTCACTCTTACAGCGACAGTGTCCATCTCTCCGGATGGACTGGAAACGAGGGAAATTCTCACACCCAGTACGTGTCATGACAATAGTTTCTTATGGATGTTAACGACGAGAATAGGGTGAAGAGAATGCCTGAAGAACCAGCGCACTTCATGGACTCGATCGAGATTCCTTCGAATGAAGGGCAGGACCCTGACATCAAGGTAAGCAATAATGCTGTTGAGTGTAGCGTCATTACTGGAGACGAGGAACGCTCTCCTGCAGGATCATCGGTATGTGATATTTACGATAATTTCTGGTGAATGCTAACCGAGGATAGGAGCTCCGGATCAAAGGGTTCCAAAGGGTCGCATGATTCACACTCGAAGAAGCAGGACTTATCATGCCTATCGGCACATCAGAAAACAATACTGGATCTTGGGGAGGAACGCTCCAAGAAGGGCGACCTCAGCGCCCTCGATGTTGGCATTGGGAAGAGGGACGACGACGACGCATCCTCGCTAAAATGCCTATCGCGACGGCAGAGGGCGGCATTGAATCTAGGGTACTTATACAGTTTTTCACGCATGTAGAAGCGCGACCTCAGCGACCCCGATATTGACATCAATCCGGAATTGCTGCCGAGCGCGAACTGGTGAATTACCCATTTGGCCGATGCATCTTTGGAGGATATGATAGCTGATGGTTCTACTTTCACATTCAGATCCCAAATACGGGCGTCACGACTGGGTTTATCTCTCGGACGCGGATGTCGCTGATACGAGGAGCTGGAGGTTCACGGTATGCATTGGTCAACATACTTTGAGGGCTGTATGGGGGTGAACACAGAGAATCCCATTGTGGTCTCCGTTGCCATGGACAAGTGGATGCACGCGGTTAGCTGTACATGTATCTTCAAAATTGTCTGATAACCACTGGATGCGCATCGGTCTCGGAGGTTTTCTTGCCCCCTGTTTCAAGGCACTGTAGCATCATTAGAGTGTCAGATACGGACAGGGAACCAAAGGTAGAGAGTATGATGTGACAGGTGGAAAGACGACGCGCAAGTACAACATGTTCACGTACGATCCGCTACCCGAACATCGCTGCCCCATGTCCGATCTTCGTCCGCCGCGAGGTTCAGCGGGTTCCGAATGTGGACCCGGAAACAAGGAAAGAATCGGATCTCGCACAAACCGAATCTCTCCGTGAGTAGATCGCGGGTCCGACACGCTTGCAGCTGATAGATGTGATTGATCATCATCGAGGAAGGCGCAGCCGAAATCCATTCCTGCACGCCCTCGGTGCGAATCTAGATACACCGCGATGAACAACAGCTGATACGAGGGGGACGACGAACCACCACCTTGCAAACCATATTAGTGATGGTGGGCAAGTAGACGACGCACCATCGTCGGGTTGTTGGCAGAAACGTGGAGAGTGATACTTCGGCGGGGAGGGAGAGTGCAGGTTTCTGCTCGGTTTGAAGCAAGTGGTACAATATAGTCCTAAGATGAGTCCGAGGTCTTACCAGCACCCACCAGCGAAAAAAAGAGTACCCATGTTGCTAAGACTCGCTATCAATGCATTCTCCCAACCAGCCCCTAAATGCCAGGCACGTGATATGCGTTTCCTGAGGTAAACTCAAGACTCAAGAGCGCAGCCGACAGCGAGGTGGCCGTACGTGGCAATTATCGCATCGCTGGCTGACGTCGGAATGCGGTCAGCGACCGGGGCCGTACAAAAATAGAAGCCATGCATGCCACCAAAACACCCGTGCCAAGAGGTTATGTACCTCGAACTTAGATGAGATGGCTGGGAAACGACGTAAGTGATGGGTGTCCGCGGTCTCTCGTGTTAGTCTCTGGGCTTGACAACGATTGGGTTAGCACGGTGATACGAGCGCATGCATGTGCAAATATGTCGACTAACTGTGCAAGGACGTTACTGGGCGTAGTGAGCATGAATGTCGCCCATGAGTAACGCCCATGGCGGACGCGATTCCACTCCACCGCGATCAATCCGGGTGTCTTTAGAGACCTAAGTTCACAGCCACGCGCTGCGAACGAGTGAGTACCGGGTTGTTTGAATCGCCTGGAGCGCATGAGTACCGCATGGGAAACGAACATGGAGGGAACGTCGGGCGGCGTCAGCGTCGTAGCCATATCGATATCCAGTGAAGGCGACCCCCATTATATGTACTCTCTGTCTTTCCTTGAGAAAGAAAGGGTGCTTTCGCAGTACGATCCGCTCGCAACAGGATGTCACACAACTGGTCATACGCTGTTTCGCCAGCGCCACAGGCGATCTCAAAACGGGAGAGGGCCTTCGCCCTCGTCTTCTCTCCCGCCAACTCCCCTGTTGTCGTCCTGCGTAGCACCCAGAAACAAACATAAGCACAGATGCAAATAAAAGACACCACGCCGAGGATGGCAGCATTGGACGTACAGAAAACGTGGAATTGGAGGACCAAGTTGTCGGGCCACGACGTACCCTGAAGGTACTTAATCTGGGGGCGCGCCGCGTGAGGGTGGTGAGTATGAGCCCATAGGTATGTCGTCTATCTCTATGTACGCCTCGTCGTCGTCGTCGGACGGGTTGGCACATGGGCGAGAAGAAGTAGCTGAGAATATTTACAAAGTCAAGTGTACGAAGGTGGTACACTCAGCACTATGCACGATCGTACCTGTGACACCATCAGGTCTGACCACGACTACTTACCTTCCGTTCTTCTTTCACCGCCAAGTACGCCAGTAAGCATGCCGTGGTGAAGATGTAAATCATGTCCATAGTAGTAATAACAAGCCATCAAACACTGGCAAGTCGTTCATGGTTGGGCATAGGATTTATTAACCTACTCGGTCCCCAGACGAAGCTGTTCGTGGACTAACGCCGCACCGCCCGCTACACGAGGCCATGGCATGCCAGCCGCACTGCAGCTTCTGCTGCACAGCATCAAGAAGTTGACCCGACTTTCTTGTCGTCTCATTCTCTCCTCACTGCACACCCACGAAACCTCAACGGTATGCCAACTGGCCCTTTGGAAGCCCACTGCGAGCGAATTCTTGACGAAATTGTCACTATCTCGCAAAGAATCCGTCGTTCAGCATTAGCATGTGCGAATCATCAAAACCTCCGCGTTTCTGACAAACTTCGCCGCCAATTGGAAACCATCCGTATATCCGTTGACACCATCCTTGAAGCCCTCACCAAAACTTCACTCACGAGTGATGCGCTTGATGACCGGATAACCGATTGGCTATTCAGCGGAGAGCCTTCCTTGTGTTTGGGCAAGTTGAAGGAGATGGACGATATGCTCAAGCCCGATGGCGAAATCCGGGCCCTTGCTCGACCTCTTACATCGTCCGAAGACAAACTTACCGCGGCCATGAGCTTCTTTGATAAACACAGCAGCCTTTTTCACTTCTTGCTCACTCCTGACGTTTGGTAAGTTTCCCGGCAGTCTTCCGGACGCATGCCTGACATTACCACCAGGAATCGTGAGCGTCTTCATCACCAACCACCTCTGCTCCATACGTTTCCTGTCTCGGAGGACACACAGCGTAATCTACAAGGGACTCAATCGAGCCACATGTGTGTGTCGTGATATCGAAATGGGGATGTCTGTCATCTGAACACGGCCTCAACAGTGCAGCAACAGGCGAGAATCGACTCGCGTCCACTGCGGACCAAGCATTGACAACCAGGAACAAAATACTGTTCAGTATGTGTGCCATCCCTGGTTTCGGTATCTGAGTTGCTGACCATGCCTCTTGGGCAGAACAAAAGATGGACGCGGTCTTACGATGGCTCGCTCCACTGGATTGTACGGAAAAGCACAAAGAAACACTCCAGCTTCGTCAAGAAGGCACATGCACGTGGCTCCCCAAAACAGATGCATACAGAAAGTGGAGGACTAGTACTGATGAGAGCCAATTTTTGTGGTTGCACGGCAAAGGTATAGTGTCTAGTACTCGTGAATTACTATGGCTGATATTGTGCATCCCTCGACGCGTCCTTAGCTGGTTGCGGAAAGTCAGTATTAATGTACGTTCATTTGTTGTCCATGCCCATACCGGTGCTAACTACCGTAGTGCATCCACTATCGAGCACCTCAAAAATACGCTGGGAGATGACGAAGTAATAGTGTTTTTCAATTGCGATTTCCGAAACGAGCGGTCGACGATCCCCACGGAGTTGATGCGTTCCCTACTCTCCCAGCTGTCCCGCCATCTTTGTGATCGCGGGATTGACCCTGAGGACTTCCCGAACGAGATACTCGAGGCGAAATGCAAGGGTACCCTATCGCTCAATGATCTCGAGAAGCTTCGTGATCTCGTGATGCGCGCCACCCTTTACTTCCATCGTAACCCCATCATAGTGATGGATGCTCTCGATGGGTGTGCGGATATCGAGGCACTCGTACGCGCTCTTGTCAAGTTCAAGCGGGCCGATGTTCGGTTATTGGTGACCAGCCGACCGCATCAGACCATCATGGATCATCTTGTAGGATTCCAGTCGCTTTCCTTCGAGGACATGGCGAAAGAGTTGGAGGGGGACATAGCCTTGCATGTCACACGGGTGGTTGACTCGGACAGCAGGCTGAGGTCCGTCGATCCGGTTATGAAAGAGGAGATGTACGCAAAATTAACTGAGAGAGCGGAAGGGAGGTAAGGTGTTGGTTTGTATGGCAACCCTGTGACTCATTGCCGCTGTTTTCTAGGTTCCGCTGGGTGCAGTGCCAGCTGGACAACCTGAAACGATGTACGAGCAGGCGGGAGTTAAGGGAAGCACTTGACAATCTCCCAAACGAGCTAGAAGCGACATATGAAAGAATCCTGGGGGCAATCGACGAACGAAAGTTGGAAGGGAAGCTGGCACGACGTGTGCTAGCTTGGCTCATGGTAGCATTGGAACCTTTGCAGCTAGCTCGGATCATCGACGGGCTTTCTGCCGATCCCCACCAAAGAGCGATTGAGCGTGAGGTGCTGGGAACTGCACTGTTACATGCGCTGTCCAGCCTCGTATCATATTCTAAAGAGACGGATGTACTTTCGCTCTCCCACTTCAGCGTCAAGGTATGTCTTTTTGGATACTCCTGCATTTGTAATGTCTGCATCTCTGCTCCATAGGAATATCTGATCAGCCCTACGGCGCTACCAGTGTATCAAGTCACTCCCCCTGAGGCTCACTTCGTGGCCGCTCAGACGTGTATGCAGTACATCTCCATGTTACTGAAACAATGGCCCTTCCGTGGTAACGTCGCACCATTACAATCCTTCCCAATGCTATCCTATGTCCTCTCTTTTGGTTTCAGCCACCTCGCCCATGTCGATCCAGGGTCAACAGCTGTCTTTGAAGCACTGCGATCTCTCGGAGCCAAAGTTCGCCATCATCCATCACATTGGGAGCGTCTTTGCGAGTTACGGGAAGAGCATCTCGGATGGCCTTATCCCCCATGGCCATCGACGAGACACGACATCTTGCCTTACATCTTGATTGCTCATTCCTCCCCCAGACTCCTGCAATCATTCCATTCCAGTGGTGGTCCTGTGAAACCGAGGGTTGGTACAAACCCACTGGTGTATGCCGCCGACCTCCGCAAGACTGAACATGCAATGGCGCTTTTGGCGTGTGGGGCTAATGTGAATGTGTCTGGTTTCGTCATTGACGACTCTCGCCATGCTCTGCCCCTGGATGTTGCCATCGATGCCGGTGATGATGTGCTTGTCGGCGAGCTCTTGCGGAGAGGATGTGTGGTGACTTCCGAGGTTCTGACAACCGCCGTTTGTATGCCGTGGTGTAGCACCCCGGTTCTTCTGAAGCTCATGCAGACTGGCGAGTTTGAGGAGTGGGCACATGCAATCGGAGACGAGAAGCTGTATCGCAGTGTATTCAATAGCGCGAGACCAAATGCAGGGGACAACAAGAAAGCGGATGAACATCATGTTGCTATGGCGCGGCGACTGCGCGAGATCGGCCAGGATCTTTCTGCAGACAGCCAGTTCGGTGCGGAACTCATCGAGCGCGCTGTACATGCAGCACATACATCAATGCTCGAGTTTCTACTTCCACCAGATCAACCACCGCCACCCCGATTTCTCCTTGCTGCATCAACTGGCGATACTTCGGAAACAGTATCTATGGTCCGTTTCTTGCTGCGCAAAGGTGCTGACATACATGCCGTCTCGGATAGGCGTAGGGACACCGCGCTTCATCTTGCTGTAATGTGCCCTTGGGAACCACGGAGGTTGGAGCTAACCAGATTGCTCATGGATGGTGGATGCAAGCCCCACGCACCCAATTCATGGGGTCAGACACCATTGACGATCGCGGCGGGACGCGGCTACATCCCAGTCGTGGAAGTTTTACTCTCGCGCACTGTTTCATTCTCTTCCAATATCTTATACTTCGGGTTAAAACAAGGTTGGGATCCCCAGATGGTTCTATTTTGGATCCAGAAAGGTGCTGATGTGCACTTCACCGCATCGAATGGGGATACCCTATTTCATCCCGCCATCGCTTTGTACGATGAATCAAGGTGTTTGGACCTGGTCAAGATTCTCATCGAAGCTGGCTGCAATCCCACCACCGTAAATTCTCAGGGCAAATCAAGCCTTGAAGCCGCCATCGAACGTGAACACGTTTCGGTGGTACAACTTCTACTCTCACACTGGCACAATATCTCATTTCCACCTGACATCCTGTTCTTTGCGCTACAGCGCCACTCGCCTCTGCAAATAGTTGAATCCTTGATCCGTAAAGGCGTTGATGTACGTCCCACCGCCTCCAATGGGGATACCCTACTTCATCTTGCCATGACCGAGTACGATGCACCAAAGCGTTTGGACTTGGTCAAGATTCTCGTTGAAGCTGGCTGCGACCCTACCACCACAAATTCTGAGGGTAAATCAAGCCTTGAAGTTGCTGTCGAGCGCGGATACCCTTCGGATGTGTTGGAACTTCTACTTTCAGTTCCATTTCCTCCCAGCATTTTATCGTTCGCGCTATCCCGATGCACACCTCTCCACACGGTTAGACTTCCGATTCGCAAAGGCACTGACGTCTGTCCCGCCACGTCCAACGGGGATACCGTACTTCATCTTGCCATTGCTAAATATGATGAAAGAACACGTTACCACTTGGTGAAGCATTTTATCAAAGCTGGCTGCAATCCCGCTGCTTGTAATTCTGAGGGGGGATCAGTACTGGAAGCAGCCATCGAGCGTGGATGCATTCCAGTGGTGAAACTTCTGCTCTCGCACCGTGTCCCATTTCCTCTCTGCAGCTTGTTATTCGCTCTACGGCGATACTGCACTCCCCAGATGATCCAATTGCTGTTGCGCAACAGTGCTGATAACTCTACGGTGCTGTTCGGGTCGCATTGGGATAATATACTTCAGCTCGTCCATGCCTCATACTCCGGACAAGACCGCCGGCAGGTGATTGACATTCTTGAAGCTGCACGCAAGGCATGCAGAACGTGTCCGAGTCCTGGACCCGAGGATGTGACACTGGTCCATGCTGTGGCGAAGAGACCAAGACTTGAATGAACAAACCAACTTGAACTTGGTAAGTCTCAGGGTCTGACACTGCTGATCGTATGTGGTCACGGTACTCATGTTTTTCGTCCCCATTATGATGACGCCGCAGGAAGATCGATGCGCACATTTGTTCTTGTAGTCACTGCCTGCGTTATGGATATTATGACATACCCGTCCGGTCTGGCGATTATGATATAAAAGATGGTTGGTATCATGGTAAAGTTGTCGAAAGTTGTAGCAATGAAATCATATGGTGTTGGCTGTATGAGATCGGAATTCATCCAGTTTTTTCACGGCGTACACGCGTTACCGCTATGTGCAAAGAGAAAGACTAGATCCTGCGCTGAGCTCGTGTATCGGCTATGCGCAGGCCATCTATGTATTGAGATACCTTTGCACCTCGTCATCATCACTGACCAAATCTTTCTACTCTTCATCGCCCCCGTCGTCGTCCGCTGGGACGCCTGCATGCCAAAACCCATCCAATGTTCCGATTAGCTTTCTGACGTGTTCAAGTAGCAGTATATTTGGGTGCCCGCGAGAAGTGTGCAGCTACAAAAGATGTCCATTGAACCCCATTCAAATTACAAGAAGAGTAATGGTGAGATGAACCGTCGTCTAGCGCATCCGTATAAGCAAGAGCAGCTTTTCGCGCGCGGTGCGTGTCTGGATACATAGTGCGTTGAGCAACGAGAGCGCATGCGGACTCGGCCGCGTCTTCAACGGGTGGTGGTAGGAACGTGATAAGTTGCCCTTGGTTTCGGTGTCGTCCTCTTCGGTTGTATTTCCGGACGAGATGGATTTCCCTTTGAGTTGTGTCACGGTCTGAAGAAGATCGATTGCGGATCGGTAGTGCGCGAGGGCGGTATGAGGGTAAGGAAGATCTGGTGGAATGTTTCAAGGATCTTGGTGAGCAGTGTAAACGCTGGACGCACTACTTGTTTTGCATCATCGGCGTCTCCGATCTCCAAAGGGTGATGGCGGCGAGCATTGCCTTTGCCTGGTTCTTTTCTATGGAAGTGTCATCCTCCCGCGCTTGGTAAATTTGCGAGTGAGGGTGTAATCACACTGAACGATGAGGTCCTGTGCTTTCAAGGACAGCAAGGAGGGCGATGAAGAAGTTGTCTCTGAGCCGCATGTGGTACAGCCCTGGGAGCCTTTTTCGGTTGGTCCTACCACTGAGAATATTTACAGGGTCAGGTTTACGAAGGCGGTATCTTAGTAAAAGTCATCTAGACGAAAATCTTTGCAAAGTATACCCCTACCCCCTCAGCACTATGCACAATCGCACCTGTGACACCGTCAGGTCTGACCACGACCACCTTCTGCTCTCCCTTCACCGCCAAATACCCCCGGTAAGCATGTCCACGACGGTCCACGACCACATATACCTGGCCTACGGTCGCCGACGTGCCCTCGGACCCTTGAGGGAGGACAACCACAACCCGGATCACACCCGCAGGATACCTCTTCAACGCTTCGAGAATACCCGTCGTCACCGACACATCGGAAGTGAACACGAGCACCGTATGATAAGTCGGGCTGAACACATCGAACAACCTCGTCTCCGCGCCACTGGCACCGGTAACCA
>JBBPLZ010000137.1:0-19723 GCA_038090055.1 Hemileccinum hortonii | reverse complement strand
TCTGTCCCACCACAGAGATCCTCGTTGGACCGCCACTCGGCGTCCCCCTCCCGTCATCGCCCCCGATTCCACTGACGAAGACCAGGACACCGCTCCGCCTCTTCAAACTCCCACGTCGTCCTTCAGACGAAACCCTTCGCCCCCGCCTTCGCCTTCGCCCCCGCCTTTGACGCCTCCGACTACTATGTCTACGGCAAAGCCAGTCGAGCTCAAGCTCAACTCTCCCTCCGAGTACGATGGCTCCTTTGCCAAGTACCAGGCATGGTTTAATTCCTGCCTCTTCTACCTCTCGACCAACGCTGACGTGTATAACACCGAGGCGAAGAAAATCGCATTCATCCTCTCGTTTATGACGAAGGGATCGGCCCACACCTGGGCAACTACCTTCCGCGCCGCCGGGATCAACACGGTCTCCGGCACCGTATCTATGGGCACCTGGTCGGACTTCGTCAACAAAATCAACAAAGCCTTCCAGCACCACGACGTCGTCGGACAATCCATCGCTTGGATGTCCACCACCCGCATGATCACCTCGAAGGGGGTATACAAACCCTCCCTTTCCTCGTACACCTCCCAGTTCCAGAATCACGCTGCCATCGCTGGAGTCACTGACTCCAACGTCCTCATCGGCTACTACTCAGCCGGTATCCCCGCCCCCGTCATGTCTCGCATCATGATGATGGAGACAGTCCCCACCAACATCGACGACTGGTACAAGAAGGCTATGACCTTCCATACCATGTGGGAACGCGCCCAAGAAATCAAAACGCGTAACGCCAAACCCACCGCCCCCTCGAAAACGTTCCATCTCCCCCGCGCCGTCGACCCCGACGCAATGGACGTCGACGTTATCTCCACCCGCCCCCCAAAACTCACCGATGCCCTCCGCTCCGAATGTGCCCGCAAGGGCCTTTGCTTCCGTTGCCGGAAACCCGGCCATACCTCTGCAAACTGCAAGGTCAAGTTCGCTCCATCCCCCGCAACACCTGGAGAAAAGAAGTTGAAAGGTGGTGACGTAGCTGTTGCAAAGAACGACGAAGAAGAGACGGCTATGCCGGACTTGATGGAATGTGACGACGAAGGACCCTCCGAATCCGTCGCCTACACACGGGGTTTTTGAAAGGGGAGTATCGATCGATGCGATCCTCCCCCATTGTATCCAAAGCTGCGCATGTATCTTCAAAAAATAATAGATCTTTGAGTATCCCAGTCCAACTCATTGTCCCCTCGTGCACCCTCAAAAACGTCGAAACCACCGCCCTCGTTGACTCCGGCGCAACGATCAACTGTCTCGACTGGCAGTTCACACGAAAACACTGGATCCCCTGCAAGAAACTGGAAAAACCCATCCAGGTTCGAAACGTCGATGAAACCCTGAACAAGAAAGGTACCATCCGGTACACCGCCAACTTGTTCATCTCCGTCAACGGCGTCACTCACGAAGTTCTCTTCCATGTCATGGGATGTGGAGAAGAACGTATCATCCTCGGCTTCCCTTGGCTGACTGCAGTCAACCCTGCCATCAACTGGGAAAAGAATACCATCCAGATCGACGAGTCTACCGACCAGTCGAAAACCCTCTTCGCCAAATCCTCCGCCGACTCCACCACCCACGACGCATTCCTCGCCCGCCTCCACTACCAAGAACTCACGCCCGTTCCCCGCCACCACCAGATCCACCACGACTGGGATAAATGCCTCTACGACTACCTCGATGAGGCAAACCCAGAGTACGTCACGGCCGAAAGCTTTGTCAAAACGGCCGTCTCCGCCTATTCCTGCGAACGGTACATCCGCGGCGATCGCCGCATTGTTATCAACCCCGCCCGCGTCAAAGCTTACACCACCGCCACCGATCTCGCGATTAAACAACTCGCGAACAAACCTAAGATCACCCTTCCCCCGGAATACTCCGCCTTCTCGAAGGTGTTCTCGGAAGTCGCCGCCGGCGAGCTCCCCCCATCGCGCCCTTATGATCATGCCATCAACCTCAAAGACTCCTTCTCCCCGAAGATCGGCAAGATCTATCCCCTCTCTCCTGACGAAAAGAAAGTCGCCGAGGACTTCCTCGATGAAAACCTCAAGGCTGGGAAGATCCGCCCCTCGCAATCTCCCCAGGCGTCACCCTTCTTCTTTGTCAAAAAGAAGGATGGCAAGCTCCGCCCCTGCCAAGACTACCGCTACCTGAACGAACATACCGTTCGGGACGCCTACCCTCTTCCTCTGATCACTGACCTCGTAGATAAACTCAAAGAGGCTCAGGTTTACACCAAATTCGACGTTCGTTGGGGGTACAACAACGTCAGAATCAAAGACGGCGATCAATGGAAAGCCGCATTCATTACCCACAAGGGCCTCTTCGAACCCATGGTCATGTTCTTCGGCATGACAAACTCACCCGCGACCTTCCAGAGGTTCATGAACGACTCCTTCCGTGACATGATCGCCGAAGGATGGCTCATTATCTACATGGATGATTTACTGATCTTTTCCCCTGATCAGAAGACCCACGAGGAGCGCACCAAGCGCATCCTACAACGAATGGAGGAACTCGACCTCCACCTCAAACTCGAGAAATGCGTGTTCGACACCAAAGAGGTCGAATACCTAGGTATGATTGTCAAACCGGGTCAACTCGCCATGGACCCGGTTAAACTCGACGGTATCGCTAAATGGCCGGTACCCACTAATCTCAAGGGCGTTCGCTCCTTTTTGGGCTTTGCCAACTTCTACCGCCGTTTCATCCCTGACTATTCCACAGTCGCACGCCCCCTCATCGACCTCACCAAGAAAAAGCAACCTTGGGCCTGGACCGCTGACCAACAGCAGTCCTTTGATCGCCTCAAGGAACTTTTCCAATCCCGCCCGGTCCTTCAGCTCCCGGACCTTGCTAAGCCCTTCGCTATTGCCACCGACGCCTCCAAATGGGCCACCGGTGGAATTCTCCTCCAGACCGACGCCAACGGAGATTGGCACCCCTGTTCCTACAACTCTGCTTCGCTATCTCCCGCGGAACGGAACTACGACATCCATGATCGCGAACTCCTCGCGATTCTCCGTGCCCTGAAAATGTGGCGCCACTATCTCCACGGCTCCACATTCCCCGTCCAAGTATTCACAGATCATAAGAACCTGACCTATTTCCGCCAGGCTCAGGAACTTAACCGCCGCCAAGCCCGCTGGCTTCTCGACCTAGCGGACTTCGATTTGAAAATCATTCATGTCCCCGGCAAACTCCTCGCCGGCCCTGATGCCCTCTCCCGCCGCCCCGATCTTATCCCTGAGTCCGACACCGACAATTCCGATGTCGTTGCCCTCCCCGACTCCATGTTTGTCAATCTCATTGACACCACCCTCCACGAGAAACTCGTCGCCTCCTCCGCCTCCGATCCCCTCGTCCTCAATGCCGTCCAAGCCACGGTCGGCAAGAAACTCCAGATCTCTCCCTTCCGCACCAATCTCGAGGATTGGTCATACTCTGACAGCCTCCTTTCCTTTAAAGGCCGGACCTACGTCCCTCCCAACGGAACTCTCCGCCGTGATGTGGTGGCCGGGTGCCACGACCACGAAACGGCAGGCCACCCCGGGTTCCTGAAAACACGTCAACTTGTTTCTGCG
Source organism: Hemileccinum hortonii (assembly GCA_038090055.1). NCBI lineage: Eukaryota > Fungi > Basidiomycota > Agaricomycetes > Boletales > Boletaceae > Hemileccinum > Hemileccinum hortonii. Next base: position 16,105 of record JBBPLZ010000137.1, on the reverse strand, counting down.
CAGTATTGGTGGCCCGGACTTGCCCAATTCGTCCGCCAATACGTCGCTGGCTGCGCCATCTGCCAGCAGAACAAGGTTAACACGCACCCCACGGTCCCCCCTCTTGTCCCCATTCGGTCCTCTTGCTCTCGCCCCTTCCAGCAGGTCTCTTGTGACCTGATCACCGGTCTTCCCCCGTCCTCCGGCTTCGATTCGCTCTTGGTCGTGGTCGACCACGGGCTCACGAAGGGGGTAATTCTTTGCCCCACTACGTCCATGGTTACTGCCGAAGGAATAGCACAGCTTTTCTTCGACAAGGTCTTCACCCGGTTCGGCCTCTACGAGAAGATTATCTCTGATCACGGCCCACAATTCGCCTCATCTTTTGCCAAAGAACTCGGACGCCTCCTTTCCTATGACCTCGCCCTCTCCACCGCCTACCATCCCCAGACGGACGGAGAAACAGAGCGAGTCAATCAGGAGGTTGAAACGTATCTTAGGATATTCTGCGGTAATGAACCCTCGTCCTGGTCTGCTAAGATCTCCTTGGCAGAATTCACGCATAACCATCGTCCCCACTCGGTCACAGGGCAATCGCCCTTCTTCCTCATGATGGGCTTCGAACCCCAAGCCCTTCCCTCGGTTATCCCCTCGTCCACGGTCCCCGCTGTCTCTGATCGCATCACCGCCCTTACTGCGGCGCGCGATGAAGCCCTTGCTGTGCATGAACTCGCCCGTCAAACTATGGTGGCACGTTCCAAGCACCGGTTCACCCCATTTGTCACTGGAGACAAGGTTTGGTTGGAAGCACGGAACTTGAAACGTTCCGTGGTCAACCCGAAATTCGCCGCAAAACGGGAAGGTCCCTTTACCATTGTACAGGTACTTTCCCCGATCACATACAAGCTCCGCCTCCCCAAAACCTGGCGGATTCACCCGGTCTTCCACGCCTCGTTGCTAACCCTGTACCACGAGAACCCCGTCCACGGCCCCAATTTCCCAGCTCCTCCTCTGGATCTTATCGAAGGTGAGGAAGAGTACGAAATTGAGAAGATTCTGAAACACCGCGGATCTCCGTGCTCCTGTTCCTTCCTGATCCGATGGAAGGGCTACTCCGCCGAAGAAGACTCCTGGGTTTCGGAGTCCGATTTGAAGCATGCTGCGGACTTTGTAAAAGATTATAAAAAGCGTCACCATCTCTGATCCCGCTCCTTCACCCCTTCCACCATAACCATCATGTCTATTGAACAGCTCGTCTCCGTCCCCGCTCCCACCGTTGTCCCCGAATCCTCGCCTCGCTCCCAGTCTTCGTCTCCCATCGTTGCTCCGTCCCCATTCCGCATCATCGACGACATCTCGGATGTCGAACTCTCCAGCAATGCCGCCACCGCAGGGTGGGGCGCAGAAGAAAACATTGTCCCGGTTCCAGTTCTTCCTCCCGTTTCTCTTGCTACTATTACTTCGGCTGATATGCATTCGATTACCGCTGTAGACCTCCCACTGATGGCCCATCGAACCCGTGAGGGATACCCCGACGCCGCGTACGCTCAGAACGTCTGCCACCTCGTCTTTGACCCCCGCCTGGCGCGGTACATTGATTCTCATCTGGACATGGATTCCCCCCTCCTCGCTCTATACCAAGCGTTCCTCAGCCTGGAACGACTCACCCCAATCCTGCAGTCCTCTGAGACTGCTGAAGCTATCCACGGCCTAACCAGGGCCCTCCTCTTTTCAATCCGCCACCACACCCGTGGCGCTCTCATCACCCTCGCCTACCAGTTATACTTTGGCGAGTTCCTCACCGAGATCGACCGCTTCGCTCGTGCCGTCGCGGAGCACTATCGCACCGCTCCCGCGTCCCTCCCCCTGCCCTATACTACTCGATCCTCCCCCTCCGCTTTGTCTTCCCCTCTTACCGCCGACGAGCTTCGCGCCGTCGAGCGCGCTGAAGCCTGGTGGACCGGCTTTGACGGTCGCCAACCTCTCCCCGCAACACACCCCTGTTACCATGAGACGTGTCACATGTGTCACTGTCTCGGTCATCGTCGGGCCCAATGCCCCCTCTACAAATGCCCCATCTGTCTTCGTGCCGCCCCGGGCCATCCCCAGACCACTTGTCCCCTCCGCCGCCGCGAACCCCTTCGTGTCTCCTCCTCCTCCTCGTCTGGGTCTTCCACCCAGCAATCCATGTCCACGTCCTCCCGCTCCTCCCCATCCTCGTCTCGCCGCACTCACGGCACCCCTCGTCCTCCCACCGCCAGGCACGGTCCTAACCATCGTCGTACGGTCTCTCCCATTCCCCCACTCCCTCGTGACCCCTCCCCAGTCTTCGGTGTCGACCCCGACTGGGACGACAGCGCCTATGCCAATGTTACTGGCTCCCCCGGCCACTTCGCCATCGACTTCTGAGCCTCCAGACCGCGGGTCATCAAGTCCCCTCATCGGTGCTTCGGGTTTAGTGGGGGGGTAATGTTACGATTCTCTATGCCTTTGTCATCCGCTACGTCTTTTCTTGGACTTATCCTTTTCTTTTCTTTGACGATGGTAGACACTCCACGGTAACCTGCGGGTTCACCTTTCTCGCGCCACCATCGTACGCGTTTGTTCTCTTTATCTCACGATGACCAGTACTCCACGGTAACCCCATCGGGTTCACCTTTCCTACGCTGTCATTGCTCGTACCATTGTCTCGGGTTCTGACTCACGTCGAGTCATCCCTTATCACGTATGACTCATTCGGAGTCCCGCTCTCTTTGCTTGGCATTACTAATTCTCTTGGCGCTCACCAAGCACGCCCTTTACCCTGATTACATAGCTTGGTCCGTGCACGTTCCTCTCGGGTATATAAACCCCCTTGTCGCGTACCTGTCCCTTAGCTTAGTTCTCCTTGGGAATATACCCTTAGTCCCTTGTCTTTGATCCCTCGTGCGCGTCGACTCTCGTCTTCGCAACAACGTCCTTGTCCTCCGTATTAATTGGACTATCTTTGAACTCCTTGATCTCGTCGCTGGACACCTTCACGTCCAGGACTCGTTCTTCGACACTAGATCGCTGAACACCCTGTCGGCATCGTTCCGACACTCCTCGCGTCTGCCCTTAGCCAACTAGGGGTTATCCAAGGCTACGCTCGCTCCTACCCGGACCAAGCGTAACAGAACACCATACTTGTCACTGCTCAAAAGGATGGACTATACCATGCAAGGGTAAATCCAAATGACCAGAAGGAGGCCACATATGCTACCATGGACATAAATCTCCTATATTAACATATGGGTTATATTGCTGTCAACCGAATCCAACAAATGGTCAAATCTGGACAACTCCAAGGGATAGACACTCTCAGTGGTTCTCCCACATTCTATGAAGCATGTGTTCTCTGTTGTCGGCCTTGAACTACTTATGACGACGAGTACCTTAAACCAAAGGTACGAGGAGGAACTGGACGAAGAGATAAAAGCAATGGCGATGGATGTCGACAACGAGCGACACAGTGAGGACTAGATCGGTGGCAGGGAGTCGGGCGACGAAGGTAACGATGTGCAACATAAAAGAGTCCCTTGGCAGAGGACCAGACTGGCAGAGTGAGGAAGAGTGGTATTCAGATGGACAAGGTCCCTATGAGGAAGGGAGGAGTACAAATGAACAGGACTGAGGGAACTACAGCAAGTAAGGTAGGGTTTATATAGATACTGGCGACTTTAGGGCAAACATGAGAAATGGAATACGAGGGAAGGTCATGGAACATGGGAGAAGGAAAGAAGCATAAGCGTGAGAGAGAGAAACTGTCCATGAGGCGTGACATCATAATGATGTCATGGTCTGGGCCCTAGGTCAGGTGATAGTTCCCGCGGTCACGTGCATTGATCACGTGACTTTGGAAAAGGATTAGGGGTAAAATGGTGCTCAGGGATCCAAGGATGTGAGCGAAGTGTAAGGTAAGGAAAAGTGAAAATCGTACGGTGTGGACACGAACTATAACATTACCCCCCATTCACTAGATTCTAGGTCCAATCTTGAGTCTGTGAATTCGGTATAGGAGGGTCCAAAGGGTTGGAATAAGGAGAGGAAGTTGGTCTTGGAGATGGAGCGTATAGGTCGAGGAGCGTTAGGATGAGACCGGTGGAAATCAGCAATGGCATCCTGTGCGTGTGATAAATTAACGGCCGGCTCCCAGGTACGGTCGACTTCATCCCAGCCCTTCCAGTGGATGAGATATTGAAGTTTCCCGCGGTGGAGATGAGAGGCAGCAATAAAGTCAATTTCGTATTCTTCGTGCCAATCCTCGGTCACGGTGATGGCATCGGGTTTAAATACGGGTTGACTGGCCAGCGAAGTTTTATAGGGTTTAACACGGGAAATATTTATGGTGGGATGGATGGAGACGTGGGAGGGAAGGTGAAGGGTGACAGCATTAGGGAGGAGAGCGGTGATACGATAGGGGCCGATGAATTTCTGGGTTAATTTACACACGGGATAAGGGAGTGAAAGATGCTCGGTGGAGAGCCACACGAGATCGCCGATTGAATAATTAGGAGTGGAGAAGCATTTGGATTCTTGTATGTGGGACATCCGATCCTGGGTTTTCTGCAAAATGGCAAAGATTTCATTGTGATCCTTGCCCATAGCGTTAGCGAATGACCCCCAAGGGTGGTAGATGAAGACAGTTCAACCCCGAGACGGGGCTGATAATTACATGTTATGGAAAAGGGGGAAGTGCCGGTTGCGGTGGTGAGGGAGGCGTTGTGGACGAATTGTGCCATTTTGAGATAAAATGCCCATGAATCCTGCTTCTTTGCGACGTACACTCGAAGATAGGCTATGATCTTGCGGTTAACGCGCTCCGTTTGTCCATCGGTCTGTGGGTGGTAGGCGGTGGAGAGTTTTTGAGAGATACCCAAGACCTTGCACAACTCCTTTGTGAACTCCGAGACGAACTGTGGGCCTCAGTCCGACATTATGGAAGATGGAAGTCCGTGAGAACACCATACGTGGTCTCTAAATAAAGAAGCCAAATCCGAGGAGGAAGTAGTTTTAAGACAAGGAAAGAGAACAATTTCTTTTGAGAAACAATTGACAATGATGCCGATGGCGTCGTACCCGTTAGAGGTGGGAAAACCTGTGACGAAATCGATAGATATGTCAACCCAGGGATGAGGAGGAGTAGGGAGAGGCATAAGTTTTCCTGCCGGTGGCTTTGACAATCCCTTCATGAGGGAGCACACCTGGCAGTGTTCTACGTAGTTTGCAATGTCTTTAGTAGCACCTGGCCACCAATAAAACATTTTTAAAGAAAAGATGGTTCGGTCGCGGCCAGGGTGACCGGACACGGGGGAATCATGAAACAGAGAGATGAGTTCGTTACGAAGACAAGGTGTTATGGTCCTAACCCGACCTCCCTCCCGGATTGGGACAGACCCAACCGTCACCTGTAATTCCTAACCCCTATCTTTTGGGAGTCACGTGACCAGTAGCACGTGACTGTGGGATAGTGTCACATGATTAGGTCTAGACTCGAAGCCTAGACTCCTATGATGTCACTACCTCATGTCTAGCTTCTTTTCTTCCTTTTAATTACCGCTGGTCTAGACTTTCACTTTCACATGTCACTTAGGGTTTCCTCTCACACTACGCTTCTCCTTCTGATGGATAGTTCCATACTCTCACACTTGCCCTAAACTACCATCATGTATATAAACCCTAGGTAGACGACTGGACTCCCCAGTCTTATTCACTTCGTTATTGGCACTGGACTCTGTCCCCTGCTGTGACTACCTGAGTACCGCTCCTCTCCTCCTTGCCAGTCGTTTGTAGGCTTCCCTTGCAAAGGAAACCTTCCTCGTCGTTACACATTTCGTCTTCTCGTTGCACGCCGTTTTTGTTGAGTTCAGTGTGGCAGACTTTTGTCTTGCAACACAAGGGGGCACGAAAACAATGCCGTTAGAAGATTTAAAAAGTTTTTCTTCAGTGTAGTATTCATATTCGTTGATCGCGTCAACGTCCATTTTGGCTGATTCAAAATGTAATTTAGTGTCAAAATTCGGTGTGAGAGTGGTAGAGGAAATGGCTTGAACTCCAGTGGAGCCAAACCCTTTATCGTTACGTTCTGACTTGTCAAGAGTCTTGGTTTCTATTAATGTTGGGTTTTCTATTTTTTCAATAATTAGTTGAGCGATACGATCGCCGTTAGATATGTGGAACGGGATGGAAGAGTGGTTGAAGAGAATTACACCAATTTCTCCCCTATAATCGGCGTCAATGACTCCAGCCATGACATCGATTTTGTGTTTGAAGGCAAGGCCTGAACGTGGTGCAATTCTCCCATACGTGCCGATGGGGAGCTGAATCTTGACATGGGTGGGGATAAGTAATTGGTCGTGGGCGGGGATGTCAAGATCAGTGGTGGAGTAGAGATTGAAGCCGGCCGCAGCGTTAGAGCCCTTGGTAGGGATGTGCGCGTCCTTGGAGGTAAGCGTAATGGGGATAGATAAGTTAGCGGTGCGGATAACAGTGGAAGGAAAAACGGTGATGTTTTCATTGAGGTTATCAATGGCATCACCGTGGTTGGGACGGCGGGAAAGAGCGTCGGCACGGCCGTTGGTGGATCTGGGTTTATAAATTAGAGTGTAGTTGAATTCTTGTAATAACTCGTGCCAGCGAGCTTGTCGACTGGACAGGGTCTGTGGTTTTTTCCGATATTCAAGATTTTTGTGATCTGTCCAGATCTCGAAGTTAGTTTTGCCAATAAGGTAATGGCGCCACTCCTCTAGAGCGCGAATAATAGCGAGGAGTTCTTTATCATAGACGGGGTAGTTCTTCTCCGCAGGAGAGAGTGAGTGAGAAAGAAAAGCGCAAGGGTGCCATAACTTATCCTCCCCCAGAACCGATAAAACGGCTCCGGTGGCAATGTCGCTGGCGTCTGTTTCAACGTGCATATCTTTAGAGGAATCAGGGAAGGCAAGGAGAGGTGCTGTAGTAAATTGTTTTTTGAGCGTGTCAAACGCCATTTGTTGGGCCTTTCCCCATACATACATAACGCCCTTCTTGGTAAGATCATTAAGGGGGCATGCTATCTATCCGAAACTGTTAATGAAATGTCGATAATAATTACAAAGTCCCAGAAAAGATTGAAGTTGTTTTAATTTTGTGGGGGCCGGCCAGTCAAGGATTGCATCGACCTTCTTGGATTGCATGCCAACCCTGTTTTTTGAAACAGTCATGCCTAAGAAGTCAACTTCGTCAGCATTAAATATGCATTTTTCCGGTTTGGCATAGAGGTCATTGTTGCGCAAGTGCTGCAATACCTCCATGACGACTTTTGAATGATCGTCATCAGACTTTCCCTTGGTGAAGATACACATATCGTCCAAGTAGATGATGACGATGGCGTACATATCATTGAAGATGTCGTTCATCATCTGTTGGAACGTTGGCGGAGAGTTAGTCATGCCAAAATACATAACAACGGGCTCGTAAGCCCCTAGAGGAGTGATGAAAGCGGCTTTCCATTCGTCACCTTCTTTAATACGAACATTGTTATACCCCCATCGCAGATCGAGGCATGTGAATTTATCTGCGCCTTTAAGGCGGTTGACTAAGGAAGAAATGAGAGGAAGGGGATAGGAATTTTTTACTGTACCCTCATTTAGATATTGATAATCCATAATGAGGCGTTTTTCTCTGGTTTTCTTTGGGATAAAAAAGATGGGCGCGGTTTGAGGGGATTTAGAGGGCCGAATATAGCCCTTTTCTTGTTCGCTAGAGATAAAGTTACGGACTTCTTCTATTTCGGCGTCAGAGAGTGGAATGACTCGTCCTTTTTTGGGAACGAAGTCGGGTTTGAGATCGATGGCATGATCCCACAGCTTGCATACGGGCATGCGCTTTGATTTTTCTTTACTAAATACGTCGAGGAAGGCGTGATATTGTTTTGGAACTTTTTCGGCAAGTCCCTCCTCGATAGAACGAATGTCGACATTCCAGATGTCTTTGATTAACTGTGGAGCATTAGTGGCATGACAGTTACGAGTACAACGAGAAAAGAGAATGGTCTTATCCTCCCAGTCAATGAGAGGATTATGGCGGCGGAACCAATCGAAACCTAAAATGATATTATGTGTTCCGAGGGTTGCGACTAGCGCATCTGCTCCCTCGGAATGTCCCTGAAACATTAGTACGATAGAAATATAATGAGTTATTTGTCCGTGTTTGGAAACCGTGCCATTGGCGTTGATGATGACAATAGCATTAGAGAGAGGAAACATAGTGATATCATTGTTTTTTACCCATTTTTCATCGACGAAGGTTTGAACTGCTCCAGAGTTGAGTAGAGCTTTGGTAGCACATTCGTGCCATTCGCCGTTTTTCTGAAAGGAAATGTTAGCCAAAATGTCGAATTCTCCTCCTTGAGAGGTAGATGGTTCGACGTGTGAAAAAGAAGCACAGTAGGATTTATAAATAGGAGAAAGGGATATTTTTTCTTTTAACAAGGAATTAAGCACACCTTTTTTAGAGTCTGGTGCCACGCTCAATTGAGACGCCTTGTCAGACTGTGAGATGTAAGTAGAAATAAAGTTCGATGTGTCATCAACTACGTCATCGTCCATCTCCCCTTGAATGTCAAGAACGGAAAAACGGTTACACGAAGAAAGAGAAGGAGAAGAAGAACGAGACTGTACATGTGTATAGTTCTTAGCTGAGGAGGTACCTCCCAGATCTACTCGGCTTTCCCTTTTCCCGAATTTTTTAGTCCATTGGCGGCCATTTGGCGCGCGCGTGCCTCAAAGAGGTCGAAGTAATAGGCTTGCGCCTCTTCGGTCATCCACTGGGGATTTCTGGAACCTTGTTCGCCGGCAGACGTAGAGGGAGCGGCGATCTCCCGGGTTTGGGTGCAAGGGGGCGGATACGATGTGCGACCCGTGAGTGGGTTAAACTGTGGTTGTCCCCGAGGACAGCGAGGCTTGGTGCAGTTGCGCGAGATATGTCCTACCTCATTGCAATTGTAGCACGTGCGGGTATCCTTGGTCGGTTGGATGGCCCGTGTGTCCATTGGGGCTCCTTGGCCCGGTTGCATACCCGTCTCAGTAAATTGAGGACCCGAGCGGGGTTGGAACTGGTTCTGTTGCAGACGTGAGCGTTCCAATCGCATCTGGTTAAAAATTTTGCCAATTGAAATGGCGGTTTCTTGCCATTTGGCCAGGGTGTTGGCAATGGCAGGGGAATGGAGCGAGATCTGGGCATAGATTTGGTAATTGATGCCCTCCTTGTAGAGACGCAGTGCTTGGTCAGCTGTGAGGCCTGCGTCAGTCCTCAGCAACTCGAATTGTTGGGCAAATGTTTCTATGGGCATGTTGCCCTGTTTCAACGTTACCAGGCAACGGTAGCATTCTTCTGCTATTACGTCGATTCGGAAGTGCTCCTCTACCTCTTTTTTCAAGATCAGCCACGAGGGCCATACCGCGGCCTTGTCCATGTCATCGAACTTTGTCTCCTCCTTGTCCATGTATCCTTGCAAGGTGATCCAGGAGAAGTCGGATGCCTTGCCCTCCATATGCAGGAGGATTGCGACTATGAATTGTTTTTTTGTCAGCGTGGACTAACATTGGACCCACGCTGTGACCTTGGTCCACCAACTTCGGAAGGTGGTGCGGTTACCGTCCCATGAGCCTGGGTCGGCGAAGGCTTTATATGGGGCAGGAGCGGACGTGGCGGGAGCAGTGGTAGCGGCGGGAGTAGTGGCAGCAGTTGCCAGGAATTGTTGATGCAGCTGGGATTGCTGCTGGATGATACCGGCGAGGAACGTGAATTGATTGAGCACGTCCTGCCATGTGACGGGATCGGGGGTGGTCATCCTTACTGTCTCTTATCTTCCAAAGGTACTCTGGGGATGATTAAAAGAAAGGGAATTGACGTCGGCAAAGAATGATGCGGGGGCGAAGAACAGAGTGGTTAGGGCGACCTAAGTCCCAACCTGGGTCGTACTCGGAATGGACGTAGCAAGGATCTTGCTGATAGATCCAACGAGGACAACGATGATGAGGGGCGGCTTGGCAATGAGCTGCGGCGAGTGCTTCAGGGTCCCAGTCATCATTAGGATCGAAGTCTGCGGGGGCAGGGGCGATAACGTTTAGTTGATAAAATGCGAGTGCAGCTACTTGTCTGCAATGGAAGTATCGGTCAATTCGCGAGGACCATGGCATATGATGAGGAGGAAGCGGGACTATACGATGTCAGGCTTTGGGGAGTCCTGTTCAAGTGTTGTCAGCCTTGAACAACTAATGACGATGAGCACCTTAGACCACAGGTGCAAGGAGGAACTGGATAAAGACGTAGAAACGACGACGGCGGGTATTGACGACGAGCGACACGGTGAGCAAGAGGTTGGTGGTGGGGAGCGAGGCGACGATAGTGACGATGTGCAACATATAAGAGTCCCTTTACAGAGGACCAAGCTGGCAAAGTGGAGAGGAGTGGTATTCAAGTGGTCAAGGTCCTTATGAAGAAGGGAGGAGTACAAATGAACAGGACTGAGGGAATTATGGAGACTAAGGTAGGGTTTATATAGATACTGGTGACGTTAGGGCAGGCATGAGAGATAGAATATGATGGAAGGTCATGGAATGTGAAAGAAGGAAAGAAGCATACACATGAGAGAAAGAAGTTGTCCATGAGGCGTGACATCATAGTGATGTCATGGTCTAGGCCCTAGGTCAGGTGATAGTTCCCGCGGTCACATGCACTGGTCACGTGACTTTGAAAAAGGATTAGGGGTACAACGGTGCTCAGGGATCCAAGGATGTAAGCAAAGTGTAAGGTAAAGAAAAGTGAAAATCGTACGGTGTGGACACGAACTATAACACACTTGTTCATTGCTATGAACCACTTGTCCCCTCAACAGCGACAGCTACTCGTCGACCACATTACTGCAATCAATCTGTACACAATGAGCTGGTCAACCTCACATCCATCACAAGCTTGTCCTTGCTGACAGCTTTGGAGATGGCATCAAGATTCCCTCAGGAGAATTTCACTCCAGGAAAGAGATATGAGCTGACAATAACCTGAATACATTAAGACAAAAATCAGATCATGGCATTATACCCACCTTGCTAGCACCCACATCTAACCATTCTTGTGTGTTTGCACTATTGAGTGGTGAGCAGCACAAAGCTGACTTGGATGGGGGTGCAGAGGCCTCATGACCAGTGTCGCTGTTGAGCAAGATGGTGTGGAATGTGGTAGCAAGGGATATGTGTGAGGGGGCAAATGTAAAAGCAGCATGTCCCCATTGAGCAGGAGGTGATGAGCAGCAGGAAAGTTTGTGGTCATGTTCCCAAAGAAACAATACAAATAGATTGTGTAATACACAGGTCCATCACCTCATCTTTTTACACACTGATGCCCTTCCTATCACCTCCTGCTGCTTATTGCCTCCCGCTCAACGGGGACATGTTGCCCTTACATTTGCCCCCTTACACACATCCCTCACTACCACATTCCACACCATCTTGTTCAACAGCGACACTGGTCACGAGGCCCCTGCACCCCCATCTGAGTCGGCTTTGTGCCACTCACTGCTCTTAGTGCTGTGACTTTGAGTCACACTGAGTGTGCTGTTGGACTTTGTGTCCATCGAGTTGCTCCAAGGCTTGTTGCAGCATCTCCCTCCCTACTGGTGCTTTCAAGCTGCCTAGTATGTCCTTGCATTGACGGGCCATTGCTAATCCTCATATTGAAGATGCCTGGGGCTTTACTCCCTTATATCATGCCAAATCTTGTCATCACAGTCATCACCGGTCTGACAATCAGCACAGTGACAGTGACCAAAAAGAGGGAACATTTATTCAATAGATGCATCGTAACTCTAACTCTATTCTGGGATCTGATATGCATGTTCTGGGCTGGCAGTTACTCTAAGACTTGATTGACTTTTTTGTGCCCTTCAAAAAGTGGTGGTATAAACAAGGGTGTGTCAGGTGGACTGGACAATGGAAACCATCTTTTGTGGAAGAATCCAATCAGGGCACAGATATACTGAGAAGTGAGTGATACTTACCTTCATGGGCAAATCATCATTCCACAATGCACTCACCATATACCCAGAATCCCCCATCACCGTGGTATTCAGGCATCTGCATTGATCTGAATAGCACAACATGTGGCCTGCCCAGCTCTCACCAGCCAAGGTCATCCTCAATACTAGACTCTAGCACATAATTGGACACCCATATAAACAAGATGTTGCTTGGCCTGATCTCCAAGAAAGCTAGGAGCTCCTCAGTGCAGTATCGAGAGGTGCTCCAATGCAGCGAGAGGTAGGTCAAATGCAGGAGCAGAGAGAACCCTCCTGGTTTTGGCATCCGACTGCCCACCAAGTGGAGGTGGGTGACCTGTCTGAAGGGCACGAAGTTAGGTAATGAAATATAGTGCTATTGCAGCATTCCTGCTAATGTGATGTATAGGATCTTGAGTTGCTCCAAGCCAGCCAGAAGATCCAGCAGAGGATTCTTCCTGATGCAAGGAATGTAGTAGAAGCTGAATTGCAAAATCAATGTTGAGAGGTTCTTGCACAGAGTGAGGATCTGTGCGATTTTAGGCACAGAGATGGCTAACCCAAGGTATAGGTAGTCTACATACTGTGCCTTGCCAAACTCCTTCAGCACTGTTAGGAAAGAAAGGGCTTTTTGTTCCTGGCAGAGTTGAACAGTATGGTATACATAGGGCAAAAGCCTATTCTGGGTCAGTACCATGTCTCCAAAGAACAGTGTCACTGACCATAAATACATCCTCTTGGCTATGTGCACATAGTTGCACACATCATACTCCTCTTTGAGCATCAAAAAGATGCTGTGTTGAATCTCCATAGGAAATTGAGGGAATTGAAGGCACATGTCAAATAGAGACCGCAAGGTGAGCCATGTCCTCCCTGCTTGCGATTCTTATAGATTTCCGCATTAGTGACTGTGACCTCAGAGAGCCCCTCTTCAGGTTGAACCATTGGGTTGTTTCATTAAATGACCCAATGAATGTCGAGATCAAATTTACACGGATGTTCTTGATCCACATTGGGAGGCAGAGAAGGCAACAGTCTACCTTGTGATGGAAGGAAAGCAATGGTCTACTATGTGGTGATACAGGGTAGACAGTGACCACTTTTTCCATTCTATGACAGCACCTACTAATCCGAAGTGATGATAGTGACCCAGATGCCTTCAGCAGCAGATATTTCAATAGGACATGCTGAAATCTGCTGCTGCCATCACCTGGAAATGTTTCAGTCTTGGTATGTGATGACAATGAGCCTGTCCTCAGTGGATGCCAATATTTGATATCCTGCTTAATCTCATTTACCAATCAAGCTATTCCAGGATAAATGATTAGCACCATCCCTGTTGGTCATTTTGGCCATTCATCACCGCTCACAAGTGTTTAGGCATGGTCAGATGGTGAAGTCCCTTCACTGTCCTGGTTAGCTCTCCATCATGCCCATTGACTCCCCACCCAACAGTAGCACTTCCGAGCACTCACTGAGCTTTGCCTCAAAAGACGCAGGTATTGTGATGGCCTCTCTTCCAACTTTTCAACAACAACTGGCCTCATTAGCCATGCAAGTCCAGTATTTACATGCTTCATAGAACCAGAGATCAAATTCATCACAGCACTTGGTGTAAGATACTTTCTCAAATCCTCATCCATGGTACACCGATCAGAAGGCCAACATTTTTTACAACAGGGTCACTGACTAGTGCTTGCAAGGGAGAGTCATTAGAAGGCTGGTCACTCTCAGTGCAAGCATCACTGACATTCTTACTGAGGTGGATCGCCATGCTGCCCCTCCAGTGGTCAGTCACACTCTTGGCAATGAGTAAGTGGGCAACGCAACATCATGCTAAACTGACCATTGTTTGCCAGCGATGATCAACTTCATAAATGCTATACAGAACCCATGAGCAGGATACTGGAACTCCACCAGTGGATTCAAGGGACAGATGACTTGAATGAGCTGGACTGCATTGTTAAAAAGGTGAGATCAATCAATGCATGGATCAAGCAAGGAGGCTATTCATGAACACCATCTAGCTTACCAATGGCACGAATTCAGCACGCAGTGATGATGCCAGCCACATGAAGACAGCAGTACTTGGTTGGTTTGAATACCCCAACTGCCCCAAGCCTCGACTTCACCCCCATGAAAAATATGGCCATAGTTTCCACAACAATGGGACTGCCCGACTCCTCTGCCCAGTTGAATATGACTGGGACTGTGCTGAGTAAGTTAAGCTGTTTCCCACCCCCCTCTGTCTTTAACAAAGACACTGCCTCACTTAGACATTGCAACAAAATTTGGGATTGGCATCCTGAGTTCCTCATGATAGCAAACTCATGGCCATGTTTCCTTTATGAAGACAACCACTATGACCAAACTGATCCAGCAAAAGGACTATTCAAAGGGACCATTCTGATCAAGGTATGCCAACTTATGGTAGAGAATAAACCTGAGTGACAGTGGTGATATACTAGGCATTCAAGCTGATTTTCACTTCACCAATGTTGGTTGAAGCTGATGAGAATCATGATGAGAATCAGGATCCAGTGGCCAGTGTCTTAACAAAGTGTTGTTGCAGCAAAAGGTGCATGTATGGCAATGTGGCCTCATTGCTCAAGATGAAGAGTGTGACACCACAAGTAATCATGTACATAGCAGTCCAGGTAAGTATAACCTTGCTGATGGTCAAGCAGATGACCAATTTTGTAGCTACACTTTGCATTATCAAGCTGTGGCAGCTGGAGGGTGACCAATGATTTGTTTAACCACCAAGTTTTCTATGATGCCATTGTCAGGTGGTTCGAGGAGATGCAAGATGCAGAGGAGAAAGCATTTGTAGACCATCTTTTATTGTGGTGGAACAGGTAAGTACTGGTCTCATTGCACAGAAATGACACTGAATATAATTTCAAGGCAAGTTTTTGGCCACGCGGCAGTCCTGAAACACTCTCCACACAATGCAGAGAAGGCCTCAGTGACAGCCTCATTCAAGAGACACTGTACTGATAACACTGCAGCACGGAGGAGAGTAGTGTAGAAATCTATAATACAAGTACTTTGTTCATGATCTCTAAATGCAACGAATTGTGATCCATTGTGTGAATGCAATGCATAAGTAATATAGTAAGCAAGTAAGCCAAAAATTGAGGAGATTTACAACTGGGCCAATTGTTCTGCCAATAGGGAGGTAGACCAAGACCTACAGTCCATGTGAATATATATATCCTAGTTTGCTAATGGCATGTGCACAATTCTTTATTTACCCATGATACATACCACTCAGAGCTATATCTCAACATTAACCTGGCTGCTTATTTTCCAGTGCAATGGGTGAACATCTTGCAGTAATTCCAAGAAAGAGTGCAAGTTTGAATGGAGTCACCATTAATATCACACAGACACAAATGGCACAAAGGACATAGATTTATAATGGGTTTAACTTCAGTTACACTGGTCGGCAATATGCATAAGGCTCTCAAATGTTCCCTAAGCACAAACCGATCTGCTGGTGTTGGTACCACATATGGCACCAATATACCTGGCGAAGTACCATAATGCAGATAAACATTTGCAGGATATATCAGCCTCAGATATGATGCCCAATAAAGGCACAGTATGACTAAAGTCACAAATTTGTTGGTCATTGCAGAAGTGTGTCTATCAAGATACCCTTATAAGTGAATATAATCAAATATGCAACTGTTGCTCATGAGACACCATATAAGGGTCTTATAAGGGTCTTATCAGATATTCACAATTCCCATGATGATATATGATTGTTGTGTGATGTATATCCTCTGGCCTTGAGTGCATGTATGCGGATATACTTGTATCCATTCTTCTGGGTTCCACATACTCATATCTATTCATACCTACTACTCAGGTTCCTCCATCTACTCCTGTCTACTGTGTTCTCTCTTTATCAACTGTGTTCTCTTCTGGTCTACTCACATCTCAACTCCTATACTCAGACCTCTCCTTAGTCGACTGTCCCATTTGCTAGTAACTTGACGGGGTTTGTAGCGAATCCAACCCATTCTTTTGTTATGATCTAAGTCCATATATTATAATAGGTGCAATTAG
>JBBPLZ010000136.1:0-19878 GCA_038090055.1 Hemileccinum hortonii | reverse complement strand
GAGTCTAGATCTAATCATGTGACACTATCCCACGGTCACGTGCTACTGGTCACGTGACTCCCAAAAGATAGGGGTTAGGAATTACAGGTTGCGGTTGGGTCTGTCCCAATCCGGGAGGGAGGTCGGTTAGGACCATAACACAAACAAATGGTAGAAACAATGAGTAGGGACCTTTTACAGGTAGTCCCCAAAACCGGCAAATGTGATGAGAGGAGTGGAACTCAACAGGCGCGGGCAAGGGACTAAAGTCCGGTGCGGGAAACAAGTGAATTAGACTGGGGAACCAGTCACAAAGGTCTACCTTATATACATGTAACTAATGCGCACGGACCAAGGTACACTCTAGGGCAGGCGTGGGTTTAGAAGCAGAGTGTAAGAGCGAACCTTAGTTGACGTGAGAGAAAAGATAAGGGTGAGCAGATAAGAAAGATAAGAGATAAGACATGAGGCATGACATCACTGGGTCTAGACCTAGTCATGTGATGTGTCTCATGGTCATGTGCTGCTGGTCACGTGACTTCTGAAAAGTGAAAGTTAGAGTCCAATGCATACATATGTCAGTGGAGTCTGTCTCCATTTGGTAAAGAGTGTGATGGGAGGAGCAATTGTAACACAGGATTCTGATCTGCCTTTTCAAACTCCTATGACATCATTTAGATGAAACTCCCCTTCACCCCTGTCCCAATCTTTGATGTTCCCAACCACCATGTCATCAATGAAACCTGTTGAGCTCAAGCTCAATTCCTCCTCAGAATATGATGGTTCTTTCGCCAAGTACCATGCATGGTTCAACTTCTGCCTATTTTACTTCTTGACCAATGCTGACATATATAACACCAAGGCCAAAAAGATCACATTCATCCTCTCATTCATGATGAAAGGATCGGCCCTCATTTGAGCAACTACTTCCTGTGCTGCCAGTATTAACTCCACCACCAGCACTATATCAATGAGCATCTGGGCCAAGTTCATCAACACAATCAACAAGGCCTTTCAACATCACAACATCATCAGACAATCCATTGCCTGGATGTCCACCACCCACATGATCTTGTCAAAGGGGGTATACAAACTCTCTCTCTTCTCGTACATTTCTCAGTTCCAGAACCATGCCACCATTGTCAGAGTCATCAACTCCAACATCCTCATTGGTTACTACTCAGCCAGTATTCCTACCTCTGTCATGTCTTATATCATGATGATGGAGACCATTCCCACCAAAATTGACGACTAGTACAAGAAGTCGATGATGTTCCACACCATGTGGGAATGAGCTCAAGAAATCAAGATGTGAAATGTGAAACCTGCCGTGCCCTCCAAGACTTTCCACCTCCCCCACATTGTCGACTGTGATACCATGGATGTTGATGTGATTACTACTTGCCCTTCAAAACTCACCAACACCCTCCATTCTGAATGCACCTGCAAGGGCTTTTGTTTCAAGTGCCAGAAACCTGGTCACACTTTCATCAACTGTAAAGCGAAGTTCGCTACTTCGCCCACACCTTCCAGAGAAAAGAAGTTGAAAGGTGGTGATGTAGCGGCTGTAAAGAATGATGAAGAAGAAATGGTTCTGCCAGACTTGATGGAATGTGATGATGAAGACCAACCCACAACATCTGTTTCTTACACCAAGGGTTTTTAAAAGGGGAGTATTGATCAACATGATCCTCGTCCATCATATCTAGAACCACACATATATCATCCAAGAACAATAGATCACTAAGTATCCCTGTCCAGCTCATTGTTCCTTCATGTATCCTAAAAAATGTCAAAACAACTGCTCTAGTTGACTCTGGAGCAACAATCAATTGCCTTGACTGGCAATTTGCACGAAAACATTGGATTCCATGCCGCAAACTCGAGAAACTGATTCAAGTCCAAAATGTTGATGAAACATTGAACAAGAAAGGCACCATCCAATACACAGCCAATTTGTTCATCTCAGTCAACAGTGTTACTCATGAAGTCCTCTTTCACATCATGGGATGTGGAGAAGAACATATCATCCCTGGCTTCCCCTGGTTGACAGTGGTCAACCCCACCATTGACTGGGAGAAGCAGTCAAAATCCCTGTTCACAAAATCAACTTGCAACACCCAGATCCACAACACCTTCCTTATGTGTCTCCAATACCAAGAATCCATCCCAGCTGTTCACCACCACCAGATCACTCATGACTGGGACAAAAACTTCTATGACTACCTCAATGTTGGAACTGATGAATACATTTGGGCTGAAGACTTTACCAATACCACTGCCTCCATCTATGCCTGCAAATGGTATATCTGTGGTGATCACCAATTCATTATCAACCCTGCATGGGTCAAAGCCTATATCACAGCCATAGATCTCACTATCAAGGAACTCAAAAACAAAAAAAAGGACATTCTTCCTCTGGAATATGCTGCCTTCTCCAAAGTCTTCTCCAAAGTTGCCACTGATGAACTCCTGCCTTCTTGTCCCTATGACCATGCCATCAATCTGAAGGATTCCTTTACCCCAAAGATTGGTAAGATCTACCCACTTGCTCCTGATGAAAAGAAGGCCACTGATGTTACGCTTGGTCCAGGTAGGAGCGAGCGTAGCCTTGGATAACCCCTAGTTGGCTAAGGGTAGATGCGAGGAGTGTCAGGATGATGCCGACGGGGTGTTCAGCGATCAAGAGTTGAAGAACAAGTCCTGGATGTGAGGGTGTCCAGCGACAAGATTGAGAGGTTCAAAGATAGTCCAATTAATATGAAGGACAAGGACATTGTTGCAAAGACAAGAGTCGACACGCACAAGGGATCATGGGCAAGGGACTAAGGGTATATTCCCAAGGAGAACTAAGCTAAGGGGACAGGTATGCGACGCAGGGGTTTATATACCTAAGAGGAGCATGCACAGACCAAGCTATGTAATCAGGGTAAAGGGCACACTTGGTAAGTGCCAAAAGAATTAGTAATGCCAAGCAAAGGAAGCGTGACTCGGAATGAGTCATGTGTGATAAGGTATGACTTGACGTGAGTCAAGACCCGAGACAATGGTACAAGCGATGACAGCGTAGGAAAGGTGAACCCAATGGGGTTACTGTGGAGTACTGGTCATCATGAGACAAAAGAGATAAATGCATACAATGGTAGCGTGAGAACAATGAACCCGTGGGTTACCGTGGAGAGTCTACCATTGTGAAGAAAAGGAATAAGCAAGAAAAGGCATAGCGGATGACAAAGCATAATGAATCGTAACAACTGAGGACTTCCTTGACAAGAATCTCAAGGTCAGAAAGATCCGACCCTCCAACTTGCTCCAAGTGTCCCCCTTCTTCTTTGTCAAGAAGAAGGACGGCAAAATCCATCCATGCCAGGACTATCGTTATCAGAACAAACATACTATTTGGGACACCTATCCTCTTCCTCTGATCGCTGACCTCATAGATAAACTCAAAACGGTTTAGGTATACACCAAGTTCGATATTCATTGGGGGTACAACAATATCCAAATCAAAGATGATGATCAATGGAAAACCATGTTCATCACCCACAAAGGACTTTTCGAACCAATGGTCATGTTCTTTGGCATGACTAACTCCCCCACAATCTTCCAAAGGTTCATGAATGATTCTGTCCATGACATGATTATGGAAGGATGGCTCATCATCTATATGGATGATTTACTGATCTTTTCCCCTGATCAGAAGACCCACAAAGAACACACCAAACACTTACTACAACAAATGGAGGAACTCAACCTTCATCTCAAACTCGAAAAATGCATGTTTGACACTAAAAAAGTCGAATACTTAGGTATGATAGTGAAACTGGGCCAACTCACCATGGACCTGGTCAAACTCGATGGTATCGCCAATGGCCAGTACCTACCAACCTCAAGGGTATTCACTCCTTCTTGGGCTTTGCCAACTTCTACCACTGTTTTATCCCTGACTACTCCACAGTTACTCAACCCCTTATCAATTTCACCAAGAAAAAGCAACCTTGGCAATGGACTGCTTCTCAACAGCAGTCCATTGACCACCTCAAGGAGCTTTTCCAGTCCTGCCCAGTTCTTCAGCTCCTAGACCTCTCAAAACCCTTTTCCATCACCACTGACATCTTGAAATGGGCCACTGGTGGAATTCTCCTCCAAACTGACTCCAATGGAGATTGGCACCCCTGTTTCTACAACTTGGCATCGCTTTTTCTTGTGGAATGGAACTACGATATCCACAATTGGGAGCTTCTTGCCATCCTCCATGCCCTTAAAATGTGGCACTATTATCTCCATGGCTCCACTTTCCCCATCCAGGTCTTCACTGACTACAAGAACCTGACTTATTCTGTCAGACCCAAGAACTCAACCGCCACCAAGCCTGGTGGCTCCTTGACCTTGCTGACTTTGATCTCAAGATCATCCACGTACCCAGCAAACTCCTTGCCGGTCCTGATGCCCTCTCCTGCCAACCTGACCTTGTTCCTGACTCTGACTCTGACAACTCTGATGTCGTTGTTCTCCCTGACTCACTTTTCGTCAACCTTATCAATACAACCCTCCATGACAAAATTGTTGCCTCCTCCATATCTGATCCTCTTGTCCTTAACGCCGTCCAAGCAACTTCTGGTGGCAAGATTTCCCTATTTGCCACATCTCATGATGATTGGTCCTACTCCATAGGCCTTCTCTCCTTTAAAGGTTGCACTCATGTCCTTCCTGATGAAATACTTCGCCGTGATGTGGTGGCCAGGTGTAACAAATGCTCACTCCATGCAACCCCTATTTTCTTTATCTTATCTTATTTTCATTTTATCTTATCAGACAAGAAGACCACACAATCACATCTCAAGACATGATATGGACTTGTCACTTTTTCTCACTTCAAGGTCATGTGAACACGTCACATGACTTAACCCATTTGATATCACAGCCTTCATTTAATTTCCATGCTGTGCTCACCTCATGTTGGTGCTTCCATTCTGATGCCGCACCCATCACACACTCTTTTAATGACACAGCAACCTGAAACACCTCATGCACCACAGCCTTTAGCAAGGCAATGTCTTATCATCTTATCTCGCATTTCATGTATAGCCCATGACCCTAGATGACTCATAACAACTCACACCCTTAGCCCAAGACACAGGGTTATGTCTTATTAGTATAGATTAGGTACAAATAGGTACAAACACTCATGTAATATATAAACCCATGAATCAGCGCCAGAGAACTCCAGTCAAGTTCTCTTGGTTCTCCCCCAAAGAATCATTTGAGAATTTAAGAGCTCAACACCTTTTACTTTCCATCTTTTGTTACTGACCTAAGAAAGGGCTAAGCTTCATGCTAGTCATCAAGATCTTTGGTTGTTTCACCAGGTGCCACAATCATGAAATGGCAGGCCACCCGGGTTATTTGAAAACATGTCAACTAGTGTCTGCTCAATATTGGTGGCCAGGTCTCACCCACTTCATTCACCAATACATGGTTGGCTGCACCATCTGCCAGCAGAACAAAGTGAACACACACCCCACAGTCCCCCCCCTCATTCCTATCTGTTCCTCATGCACTCACCCTTTCCAGCAGGTCTCTTGTGACCTGATCACTGGTCTTTCTCCATCCTCTGGCTGTAACAAACGCTCACTTCATGCAACCCCTATTTCTTTTATCTTATCTTATCTTATCTTATCTTATCAGACAAGGAGACCACACAGTCACATCTCAAGACATGATGTGGACTTGTCACTTGTCTCACTTCAAAGTCATGTGAACACATCACGTGACTTAACCCCATTCGGTATCATAGCCTTCATTTAATTTCCATGCTGTGCTCATCTCATGTTGGTGCTTCCATTCTGATGCTGCACCTATCACACACCTTTCCAATAACACAGCATACTGAAATGCCTCATGTACCACAGCCCTTATCAAGGCAGTGTCTTATCTTAATATCTCGCGTTTCAGATGCAATCCATGACCCTAGGTAACTCATAATGACTCACACCCTTAGCCCAGGGCACAGGATTATGACATATTAGGATAGATTAGGTACAAATAGGTACAAACACCCATGTAGTATATAAACCCTGAAATCAGCGCCAGAGAACTCCAGTCAAGTTCTCTTGGTTCTCCCCCAAAGAATCATTTGAGAATTTAAGAGCTCAAACCTTTATCCCTTTCCCTTCATCTTTTGTCTCAGACCTAAGCTTGGCTATGCTTCACGCTAGTCTTTAGTCTTTGGTTGTTTCATTAGAACTTGACTGTTTTTAACCTCTTGTTGTCACTGTTGTCGCCGGGTAATCCTTTAACAAAGCATTGTTGAGAGGCAAGAAGAAAGACAACCCTAGTCCCCATGGAGATCCAGAAAGAAGTACGGTTTCTCTATTAAGGGCTCTAATACAACAGTATAGAGGCTTACATGTACAACTCAGTGTTGGCGTTACAGCAGCTAGACGGTTCCTCGGGCTCGCTAAGCAGAGAGCAAGTCCTAGAGGCAGCAAGGTTCCTCAAGATGATATTTGGTCGCATTGAAGAGAACTTATCCTATGCAGAAGAGCTGTGCGAAGAAGTTACTCGCACATTAGCTGTCCCATTGCGCAGTTGTTCAGCATCCCTCAGCCCATTTGATCAAGATGAGATCGTACCCAGTTATCCTTTACAGTGGGAACTCGGCCTGATCTATGGTGATCTACCAGACAAATTGCACGCGGAGAGTTGACCAGAGGTAGTAATTGAGGAGAGATACAAAGAAGCCGAGGATAAGAGTTTATACCTCGAGATCAAGGAGAGTCTAATAGGACCAGACCTTCCTAAACCGAACAGGAGGAGAACACATCTCCCAAAGCCATATTCACAGGACTTGAGGAAGAAATGCCCAGTCCTTAGTTACAATGAGAGGAGCTACTTGAGGCCCTCATCTATCTTACACAAACTGGAAAGACTTGAGTAGTCTATGGCTACATTCACTCAAGTGTACTTTTCACTACTCCTATCAACAATTCTTTTGATCACCTGGTTTGTACCCAAAGGGACAGCTAGGAAATTTGAAGTGAAGTGGTCCAGGAATGGATTTAGCGTTCACGTCAACGACTATGAATCAGAAAGAGTACCTGCACCAGGAATTCAGTGGGCATCAGAAAGTGACTAGTTGCCAAATGCAAACACGAACTGGGACTCAGATACAGTAGAAGAAGAACATACGTACACCACAGAAGACTGGTTCAACTGGTTGAGAGTAAAAGTACTCTACGACCATCTCATTGAAATAGCCAACCAAATCTTCTTCTATAAGACCCAAAGAGATCACCCAGAACTCTTTCCTAATGCAGATGACAATCTTACTGAAGTAGGAGACGACAACAGCTACTTCACAGCTTCTCCAACATCCTATAAAGCAATGGCTACCTGGGACGAAAGTTGGAGCATGGAGAACAAGCTCCAATGGCTGCTGGAGGAACACTTCAAAAATCAAAGTTTGATGGAGGCACACTCTCAGCAGATGGCAAGAGATGAAATTACAAAAAGAGAATTATCTGAAGCCCTAGCACAGGTGAATGAGAAGTTGGAACAAGCCGAAGCACAGTCACAGGTGGCAGACCAACGCACAAGAGAAATGCTCGGTCATATGACGTGGGCATCCGAAAGTGGAGGAACCACACACAAGGGACTGTCCAGAGGATCGTCCAAAATCAAAATATTCGCAGACCCCGGAGACTATGACAGATCTCCAGGAAAGTTTGAAGAATGGTGGATCAAAATGAAATCGTGGGTTAGTGCCAATCCACGACATTTCATGGAGGACGATCCACTAGCCCCAGGAGGGAAGAGTCCCAACATAGGAAACTGCTGGATGGCTGTACTTTCAAGACTCAAAGGACAAAAGGGGTCTCACTTCACTGAGATGGAACTAATGAAGATCTCAGATATGACTTCACAAATCCAGACAATGCAAGACATTGAAGCAGAGATCGTCGGATTATTCCGACCTGTCTATCAGGAAGACTGGGCCAAGAAACAGCTCAATGCCTTCAAACAAGGAAAGCTCTTCATTGATGCCTACATCGCACAATGGATGGCCCTGTCATACCGCGCCAATCTCAGAGATGAGGCAGGCATGTGAAACCTTGAAAACGGAATCAATAATGAGATCCGTGCAGAGTTATGGAAAGGATGGTGAAAGGCAACTGTTGACCTAACTCTAAAAGAAATACAATCAATCAGATGACAAATCGAGTCATACCGAATGTTCACAAGGGAGCCAGAAGGGGCTACCTCGTGGAGTCAAAGGTAGTGAAATGCCAATGCAGCACAAGATGGGCACAAGAAGCAATCATGCTTCAATTGTCATAGTGAAGAACACGTGGCAAAATATTGCCCCAAACCCAGGAACTCATGTCCGGAATGCAAGTTCCTCGGAGGTTCCCACAAACCGGATTGCAAGCGAAGGAATGTACGAGCCACAGATACGGCTCTTACATCCACTGAACTTACAGAAGACCCCTTTAAAGCTATACAGGGAATGGACTTTGAACAGGCGAAAGCCTATTTCTGGGATATGAAAGACATCCAAGAGAAGGGAAAAGGCAAAGCGACTTAGGTAATCAGGGTGCTTCAGTTGCTAGCCCAAACTTTTATAGTATATTATCCATTGATGAAACTGATGAATCAGACACCGATGATAGTGATATTGACGATTGTGAATCCATAGCGAGCCATGAGGTGTCTCCAGTGGAGCACAGCCGAGGCTTTAAATCGGTGCTTGATCCCTCATCACAAAAAGAAAAACATATTTATTTGCAAGAAATCCCTGAACCAATAACATATTTACCAGTAAAGCTACTTAGCAAAGGAGCCAAGCTTTTGACCAAAGGGTCAAAGGAAGCCGCTGGATATGATCTCTATGCTGCAGAAGGGGTAATAGTACCCACACAAGGCAAAATCTTGGTGGCAATGCAGATAGCAATTGCACTTCCA
This sequence comes from Hemileccinum hortonii, assembly GCA_038090055.1. Classification (NCBI taxonomy): domain Eukaryota; kingdom Fungi; phylum Basidiomycota; class Agaricomycetes; order Boletales; family Boletaceae; genus Hemileccinum; species Hemileccinum hortonii. The sequence goes on along the minus strand of JBBPLZ010000136.1, from coordinate 10,935 downwards.
AAAGGAACATATGGAAGGATCGCCCCACGAAGTGGTCTAGTGACCAAACACTCTATTGACGTAGGAGCAGGCGTAATTGACTCTGATTACTGAGGAGAAATTGGAGTACTCCTATTCAACTTAGCCAAAAACAATTTTACCATAACCAAAGGCGATTGAGTCGCTCAGCTGATTGTGGAGAAAATAGAAAATCCATACATCATCGAAGTGGATGATCTAGAGGACACCACACGAGGAGAAGAGGGTTTCAGGTCCATGGGTGGATTTGTGAGAGAAATGTTGATCCGCGGAGCCCCAAATAAAGAAATCCTCATGGAGGTACGAATATCTCCACTAGGAAAATCAAGGTACCACGATGTAGAGGCTCTTCTAGACAGTGGAGCAAATGGAATCTTCCTTGACAAGAGATGGGTGGAAGAACATATGTTACCCCTTTGCCCATTAAGATATGCAATCCCTGTCTACAATGTCGATGGTACCAAGAACTCAGCAGGAAACATTACTCATGCAACAGATATAGTCTTGGAGTACCAAGGACACTGAGAAAAGATCTCGGCAGAAATAGTCAATTTAGGAAAGAATCAGATGGTGTTGGGATACACATGGTTACAACACCACAACCCCAAAATTGACTGGGTCAAGGGCACGGTTCAAATGACGCAATGCCCAAGAAGTTGTTTAATACTCCAAGACAAATCCAAATACATGAAAAAAGTACAAAAGGAGGAGCAGAGCTCAGAGTTAAAGGCTTATTGCATGCGAGCCATACAAGAAGCACAAAAAATACCAGAAAAGCCTCACGTAACCAAGACAAATGAGGAGATAGTACCTCCTCAATTTCATGACTTTCTCAAGGTATTCTCCGAGGGAGAATCCCAATGTATGCCAACACGCAAGCCATGGGATCATGCAATAGATTTGAAAGAGTCGTTCCAACCTAAGAAAAGAAGGAACATCCCCTTGTCACATGAAGAACAGGAAGAAGTCACCACATATCTAGATGAACAACTGCGGAAAGGCTATATCCGCCCCTCCAAATCACCGCAAACTTCCCCCATATTCTTCATTCCAAAGAAGGAAGGAAAGACAAGGATGGTTACAGATTACCAATACTTGAACGAACATATGGTTAAAAATAACTATCCCCTTCCTTTGATTTCACAACTTGTAGACAAACTAAAAGGGGCTAAGCTATTCATGAAAATGGATATCAGGACAGGGTACAACAATGTCTGAATCAAGGAAGGAGATGAATGGAAGGCAGCTTTCATATGTTTTAGAGGCACCTTCAAACTCCTCGTCATGTATTTTGGGTTATGCAATTCCCCAGCCACCTTCCAGGTGATGATGAATGAAATCTTTGCCAATATGGATGATGTTGTGGTTGTATATATAGACGACATCCTGATATTCACAAAAACAGATGATAGGGACAAACACGACAAGATCGTGCAGGAAGTCCTCCAAAGATTGCAAGACAACGATCTATTTATAAGTCCAAAGAAATGTCAATTTCATGCAGAAGAAATAGAATTTCTCGGCATGATTGTAGGGAAAGACAGGATTAAAATGGATATGGACAAGGTCCAGGCAATACTCCAATGGCTGGAACCTTCAAATGTGAAAGGAGTCAGGTGTTTCCTTGGACTTGCCAATTTCTATCGCAGGTTCATCCAGGACTATGCAAAGATCACACATTCCTTACATGACCTAACCAAGAAGGATGTAGATTTCAAATGGGAATTCATACATCAACACGGGTTTGACACACTCAAAGAAAAATTTACCACAGCCCCAATACTGGCATATCCAGATAGTGATTGCCAATTCTGATTGGAAACCAACACATTGGACTTCGCAACAGGAGCTGTGTTATCAATATTAAAAGAAGAAAAATGGCACCCAGTAGCATATGCTTCGCATGCAATGTGAAGCAACCAAAGTGAACAGACTAGCGCAAGGCTTAGCCAAGCTGAGGTTTGAATCAAAAGATGAAGGGAAAGGTGAAAGTTGAGCTCTTAAATTCTCAAATGATTCTTTGGGGGAGAACCAAGAGAACTTGACTGGAGTTCTCTGGCACTGATTCATGGGTTTATATACTACATGGATGTTTGTACCTATTTGTACCTAATCTATCCTAATATGTCATAACCCTGTGCCCTGGGCTGAGGGTGTGAGTCATCATGAGTCATCTAGGGTCATGGGTTGCATCTGAAATGCGAGATAAGCAGATAAGACACTGCCTTGATAAGGGCTGTGATACATGAGGCATTTCAGGATGCTGTGTCATTAAAAGGGTGTGTGATGGGTGCGGCATCGGAATGGAAGCACCAACATGAGGTGAGCACAGCGTTGAATTTGAAATGAAGGCTGTGATACCGTATGGGGTTAAGTCTCGTGATGTGTTCACATGACCTTTGAAGTGAGAAAAAGTGACAAGTCCACATCATGTCTTGAGACGCGACTGTGTGGTCTCCTTGTCTGATAAGATAAGGTGAAGATAAGATAAGATAAAAGAAATAGGGGCTTCATGAAGTGAGTGTTTGTTACACAATGACCCCGGAAGAACGGAACTATCCAGTTGCTGACAAAGAAATGCTCAGTGTTATCAGATCATTAAAGATGTGGAGACACTACTTGGAAGGGGCCAAATATGAGTTTGAAATATGGAACGACCATGCAAACTTGCAATGGTTTATGAAAAGTCAGAATCTGAGCTGACGGCAAGCACGCTGGGCATCGTATTTGGCCAGATTCAATTACAAATGGGTTCACAAGGCAGGAGCCACAATGGGAAAAGCAAGTGCTCTCTCTAGATGAGAAGATCACACACATGGAACAAATATCAACAATCAGGGAATAATCATGATGCCCAAAGAGCATATATGCCAAGTTTTGATCACCACAGAAGGTGAAGCTTTGATGAACAAGATCAATAACGAAACAAAAACACTAGATAAAGAGAATCTATGCCACAGGATCGCAGAAAAAGATATACTCATCAAAGAAGGAAAGATCTATGTCCTGGATGCATTACAAATGGAATGCACCACATTATGCCATGATTCGGCAACTGCCAGACATCCTGGAGTTGAAAAGACCCTAGAAATAGCACGCAAGCACTATTTCTAGCCTAACATGGCAGAATACATCCGAAATTATATTTCTAGATGTGACCGTTGTGCACAGTTTAAAGGAACCAATAAAGCACCCACAGGAAAACTAGTACCATTGGAGGCACCAGAGATGCCATGGGTGGACATAACTGCAGACTTCACAATGGATCTCCCCTTATCAAATGGATTTGACTTGATCCTTGTGGTCGTTGATCGATTCTCAAAAGAAGTCAAATTTATCCCATGCAATAAAACAATAAATGCCATAGAGACAGCAAAGTTGTACCTGAACAAAGTTTGGGTTAATCATGGACTACCCTGAAGTATAGTCTTGGATCAAGGACCACAATTCACATCTCATGTCATGCAAGATCTATGCAAAAGACTAGGAATAAAACCCAGACTATCCACAGCACATCATCCGCAGACAGATGGACAAATAGAGTGTGTGAATAGAGATATACAGCAGTATTTGAGGTTATACTGCGCAGAAAAACAAACAGAATGGGCTGATTGGCTAGCCATCGCCCAATTCCAACATAATACCATGGTGCATTCGGCAACCAAGAAATCGCTGTTTGAAATCACTAGATCCTATGCACCACATATGGGCATTGAGCCTGGCATTTCAAAGGCACCGGCTGCTGACACTCTAGCAGATCAAATGGCCAAAACATTGGACCAGGTCAAAGAAAACATTAAAAAGGCCCAAGAGCAAATGAAGCAGCAGGCTGATAAGCACAAATTGGACGCACCAGATTACAAGGTGGGCAATGCTGTATGGCTATCAACCGACAATCTTAGATTGCCACGGGAATCAAAGAAATTATCAGAAAAATGGCTTGGACCATACAAAATAACAAAAACATTGGGAAACACAGTGGAACTATGACTACCCAAATATATGCGAATCCATCCAATAATAAACGTATCACGCATCAAATTATACAAAGAACGGTTATCCAATCAACCAGTGACAAAACCGGGACCCTCTAATGTCACCAAAGAACAGGATGAAGAGTATGAGGTTGACTGTATAATCGACTCCCACTGGAGGGGGAGGCGACTCAAGTATCTTGTCCACTAGAAAGAGTATGGGGACGATGAGAGGACATGGGAACCAATGAGCAACCTCACACATGTCAAAACAGCACAATCCAAATTCCACACTGCCCACCCAAATGCCCCTCGAAAATTGCAAATGACTCAGGAAGTCTTTGATCGTTTGTTTTCAACTATACCAGAAAACATCACGGAAGTGCAAGCCATTTTCGGGTCCTATGGATTACTATGATCATCTGGAAACTGATCCTAGAGAGGGGGTGGTGTAACAAACGCTCACTTCATGCAACCCCTATTTCTTTATCTTATCTTATCTTATCTTATCTTATCTTATCAGACAAGGAGACCACACAGTCGCATCTCAAGACATGATGTGGACTTGTCACTTTTCTCACTTCAAAGTCATGTGAACACATCACGTGACTTAACCCCATTCAGTATCACAGCTTTCATTTAATTTCCGTGCTGTGCTCACCTCATGTTAATGCTTCCATTCTGATGCCGCACCCATCACACACCTTTCTAATAACACAGCATACTGAAATGCCTCATGTACCACAGCCCTTATCAAGGCAGTGTCTTATCTTACTATCTCGCGTTTCGGATGCAACCCATGACCCTAGGTAACTCATAATGACTCACACCCTTAGCCCAGGGCACAGGATTATGACATATTAGGATAGATTAGGTACAAATAGGTACAAACACCCATGTAGTATATAAACCCTGAAATCATCTCAAGAGAACTCCAGTCAAGTTCTTTTGGTTCTCCCCCAAAGAATCATTTGAGAATTTAAGAGCTCAAACCTTTACCCCTTTCCCTTCATCTTTTGTCTCAGACCTAAGCTTGGCTACACTTCATGCTAGTCTTTAGTTTTTGGTTGTTTCAATTACTACTACTAGCCCAATGGTGTACCACGCAGCCTACAGTACACGCCCACTGACTCGGATTGCAATGCCATTGCAATGTTACCACAGTGATGATTATGTAATTGGCACCTCATGATAAATCAACAGCAGAAGCGGAGTTCAAATCTCCCTGAATCCTACATTGACAATGTTGATGATGCTCTGAATCTGAATGTCGTCCTTAGCAGCGACTGGGCTGTTTGAATCGACAGCTGCACCATCCCCTACATACACTATGACATCCTGCCCCCCCCCCCATTCCCCATCATCTAAATCTCCTTGACCTTGGCCTCTCTGTTCACAGGCTGCATTGTCAACATCCATGTCAATGGAAATTGTTCAGATAGTCGGCGAGTAAGTTCTGATTGATGTCGAGTGTTACCAGGCATTGATCCCCATTTACAGATCCCATCAGGACCATATCTGCCTAGTGCTTGCTTTTGCTCCACCTCTGTCTCTTCTTTCTCAATGGTTCCTTCCCCGACCTGTATTTGTCCCACTCTTGACCACTGCCAGCGCCCATCTCAGTAAGTCTCATGTTACCAGGCATTGATCCCCATTGACAGATTCCCTCAGGACCATGTCTGCCCAGTACTCATCTTTGCCTCCATCTCTTCCTTCTCCGAGTCTTCCTTCCCCAACCTGTATTTGTCGCACTCCAAGTCTTGACCACTGCCATCCATCCCGGTAAGTCTCATGTTAGCATAATACCTTGCCACCGATGTACTGCTGACTTCATTTGATTATTCCTAGATCCAAATCATGTCTGATGGGGTAGAATAATTACTGCAGCATGTGAGGCAATTAGCATTAGTACAACAAATTCCTATGGCATAGCATCAATTGGAATACAATTTTTATGCAAACAAATGGATGTGAATTCACAACAGACAATTATAATTGAATGTGAAGATTCAGATGTGAATTACCTGATTATAATGTTGACCCCCCATGAAAATGCCCATCCGTACCATTGACCTCCATTATAATAAATTTCAATCTGGCAAACCCATGTGTATGTGCCATCACATTATTAGTCATCATCATGTCACTGCCTATATGACAATGACATTATAATGTTATGACTCAGCATTATCATATTTTCATGGTCATTAACTACCTATTTAAATTCACCACAATTAAAATGCCTATTGTAACTACTTATCACATCATTCAATGGTCCTGGCATTTTTCCGACAGCTGAATTGAAGTGTTGACGACTTGAACGGCACAGTTGGTTGCCACTTGGATTCGGAACCTCAAAGTCGGCACCAAGTTGGTCAACAGGCTGTTTGTCAGGTGTGGATGTGGGAGCTATAGTGGGTGCAGCAGCAGGTGCATGATTAGTGGCTTTGGCAGGGTTTGTGGACTGGTCAGCATTGCCCTTAGCATCTTCAATACGAACCGAAATGGTCTTATCATGCTGGAAAGTGATGTTTCACTCAATAACAACTGCACAACGGTCTGGCAAATAGACATGGTGTGTTGTCGATTCTAAGTCATAACTGACCCAGTGACCTTCGATAGCGTGGTCATCAAGTTTTGATCCAGTACAATCGAGGACCCAACACTTTGAACTCCAGACTGGCAGATGTCCAAGGTGAGGTTTCTTTCTGTATAACATTTCGTATGGAGTCTTGCCATCTAGTGCTCGCATGGCTGACCTATTCTTCACCCAGACTATGTGCAGGAGAGCTTCTCCCCACAAAGTTTTCAGCAATCCGCTCACATGGAGGACTGTGCATACACATTCCACAAGAGTTCGATTCAGATGTTCTGCTACACCATTGTGCTGCGGTGTATCATGAGCGGTGAGCTTCCATTCTGTCCCACTATGATTCAGGTGACGAGAAAATTCGTCAGACAGATATTCCCCTCCACGATCAGAATGAAGCTGCTTGACAGAGACGCCATGCTGTGTCTTCAACCAAGATTTGAACTCCAGGTAAGCCGAAAAGGTATCAGACTTTGCGAAAAGCAAGCTGACGCGAGTGTAGCAGGTATGGTCATCCATAAATGAGCAATAATAGCTCCGTATACCGGATGTTTGGACAGGTGAGGGGCCCCATACATTGGTATGGACCTCATCACCAAGAGCTGCTGTACGAGTCGGCTTATGGGTGGTTCCAATAGGTTTGTGGACGGCCTTTCCATATTCACAAGCAGCACATTGTCCCATGTCGGTGTGGTCCGGATGAAGGGTAACGCTGGATATCATCCCTTTGGCTAACATCTTGTGTATGGTAGGAATACCAATATGTGACAGACGACAATGGAGCTTCTCCATGGAGATCCGTTTGTCCCCCTGTGCGGCCACTACAGTGGAAGCAAGGTAGGTGTGTTGTGTGTGATACAAACCGTTTGTGACACTAACTTCCCCTAGGAGTTTCTTCTGCTCATCAAAGATTTGACAAGTGTTCCTGGTGAAAACCGCATGACAGCCCGCTTGGGTGAGACGGCTAATGGACACCAGAGTAACGTGCATACTTGGCGCATACAGTATGTCCCTCAGAAGAACACGAGTCCAGGAGGATCTGTTGGGTAGAAAAATGGGTAAGTCCCCTTTTCCAATGGCGTTGAAAGTACCGTTGTCGGCTCCTCTGATAGGTTTAGGTGGGATGGAAGTAAAGTTAACAAAATGTTCGCGTGAAGGAGAGAGATGTTGTGATGCTCCGCTGTCATATAATTCAGGGACGCTCATATTGTCAGTCCAGGCAAGATAGGCTTCAATATTCTGGGTGGTGTCCAGAGATGTCAGCCATGCGCAGTCAGGCTGAGTTGTCTGACTGGCTGTATGCACCGAGGTAGAGCTTTTAGTGTCCTTCTCTTTATCTTTTGACTTCTTCCTGTGAGGTTTCCATCTCTTAGGAGCTTGTCTGGCCTTGCTGCCACTGTCCTCCCAACAATCATCACTGTTGTGCCCAGTCCATTCACAATTGTGACAGGTACCAAGGAATTTCTGATGAGATCCTTTGCCACATTTAGATGCATCCGCCCCGAAAGCTGCATCCTCAGACGAGCCTTTCCCTTTGGACTTGCTGCCATCTTGTAGAGTGAGTCGATCATACTCCTCTAAGACAATATCCATAAAATTGTTGGGTGTGATGGTCTTCTGTTGCAGGCGCATGGTAGATAAGAGAGATGCCAAATCAGGATTATACGAACGAGGAAAGGATGCATATATGATGTTGAAGAAGTTTGTGTCAGACACAGGTTGTCCAATTGATGCAAGCTCCTCATGTGATGCAAGAATCTTGCCTATATGCACACGTGCATCATCACCATCCTTCAGTTTTAATTCGCCTAGCTGTCGGTGCATCTTAGCACCAACTACAATCGATCAATGCTCGAAGAGAGTACTCAAGGTCATGAAGTACTTGGAGGTGCTTGTTTTGTTGACCAAACGAATGAAAAGGGAATTGGGAAGTGTAGTGGCAATTATATGCTGCACTTTTGCATCTTTCTCAATCCAGGTAGTGATTGCTTTGTTATATTCTGCTACCACTTTCACCTCATCCGCAGTTGTCGCCGTCCACCTGCTCAGATACCCGACTGCTGGGTCTATGGGTTTAGGTATTGTGCCATTGAGGTACCCGCTGAGTCCTCAACTGGCCACAACTACCTGGAGTCTGACCTTCCAGGTGGCCCACTCCTTACCAGATGTGTCAAGCTTTGGTAGCTTGATTTCCTCGGATGTAGTAGTACTCCTGATGGTGAATATATGCACATCATTTGTATGTATTTTCTCGTGATTAGAGCACAGGGCTCATAACCTGTAGAAGTATGACTCAGTACTGATGGAGTCAGTGACTTATATAGTCCACACCTGTAGAAGTACGACTACAATATATGAGTACAAGGTGTGGAGTGGCAACGAATGGATCATACCTCAGTACTGATGGAGTCAGTGACTTAGGTGTAGAGATGCATCGAGACAAAGGTTATCTATGTGATTATGTAATGCAGATCTAGCCGAGTCAGTTTGTATGTACCAAGAATAATACAACAATAGACTCCCCCCTCCTCTCACTCTACCAAGTATTCCTCAGCCTCAAACAACTCACACCCATCCTGCAATAACCTGAGACTGCTAAGGCACTTCCAGGCTTGACCAAGGCCCTCCTCCTATTCATCTGCCACCATACTCACGGTGCTTTTATCATCCTCACCCATCAGTTGTACTTCGACAAGTTCCTCATTGACATTGATCATTTCACCTGCACCATTGCAGATCATTACTGCACCATCCCCATTGTACTCCCACCTCCTTACACCACTTGCTCTTCTCCCTCTGCTTCTTTGTCCCCTCTCACAAACAACAAGCTGTGTGCCATTGAATGTGCTAAAGCTTGGTGGACCAGCTTTGATGGCCACCAATCCCTTCCTGCAACTCATCCCCATTACCACAAGACATGTCACCAATGTCACTGTCTTGGGCACCGACATACCCAATGCCAGCTCTACAAATACCCCACCTGTCTTCATAGGGCCCTGGGCCATCCCCAGTCCACATGTCCCCTCCATCGCTGTGAATCCCTTTGCATCTCCTCCTCATTCTCCTCAGGGTCAACTTCAATCCAACAATCCATATTCTCAGCTTCATCTTTGTGCTGCCCCCCTTGCAGCACTTCTTGCTCTGGAACAGCCAGATGCAAAACCCACCATTGCTGATTGGTGTTCCTGGTTCCACCACTCCATTGCATGCCTTCTCCTGTCTATGGTGTCAACCCCAAATGGAATGATGACACCTATGCTAATGTCACTGGTTTCCCTAGTGCCTTTTCTTGTGATTTCTGAGCCTCAACACTACGGGTCCTCAAGTTCCCTCATTGGTGCTTCAGGTTCAGTGGAGGGGTAATGTTACAATTCCTTTTCTCCTTGTCATTGCCTATGTACCTTTTCTTATGTGTTTTGTCATTTATGATGGTAGACACTTCACAGTAACTCCCAGGTTCACCTTTCTCACACTATCATTGCACATTCTCAGATCTTTTCTCTTATGATAACTATCATTCCATGGTAACCCCTTCAGGCTCACCTTTTTTGTGCTGTCATCGCTTGTACTATTATTTCGGATCCTGACTCCTGTTGAGTCATAACCAATCATGCATGACTCATACCGAGTCATATCTTTTTGCTTGGCATTACTCATTCTCTTGGCACTTACTGTTAACAGCTTTGAACTACTTTAATGATGAGCTCCTAAGCAATAGAAGCGAGGAGCTGATAGAACATGAGGAGACGGTGGCGATGAGTATCAAATATGAGAGAGATGGTGAAGACAATAGTTGTAGTGGGAATTGGGACAGCAATGGTTATGAGATGCAGCATAGACAAGTCCCTTTACAGAGGACAAGGCTGGCGAGGAAGAAGGGGAGTGATATTCGTGTGTACAAGGTCCCTACTAGTGAAGGAGGAATACAAGTGAACAGGACCAAGGAAATTATGAAGAGAGGGAAGGGTTTATATATGTAGGAAGTACTTTAGGACAAGCATGTGAAATGGAAAGTCCTGGAACATGGTAGAATGTCATAGAATACAGTGACTCCAAAAAGCATTACAATGTTTGATACTTTGTAGTGTAGGTAAAATAACATTTGATGGCGTGGGAATGACACTTAGCTACAGTGGAAGTGTGGGAGGTATAGACCCTTGGCTACCAAACGGTCCCTGGATCATGTGATTTGGCACACAGGGTGGGAAGATATGATTATTTTAAAGAATATATGTTATTGTAACACTTTTTGTACTTTTGAGATAGACAGTATAAACCTATTCAAATGATAGGATAGTTGTTGTTGTTTGGCACTACAAATAAACATACACATATAAGTATAATGTCTGAGTT
>JBBPLZ010000135.1:0-19882 GCA_038090055.1 Hemileccinum hortonii | reverse complement strand
CGATCAAGCTCTCTTGGATTTCCTAAGCGCTGCTGAGAGCCTGAGACCGATGACCTGGAGAGCAAGAGGTCATTAGAGATTAGAGATTACTAGTAGGATGAGACAACGGGTGAGCAATACTAGTTGCACAGCAGAGTGAATTGGCGCTCATTGAAAGAACGTATTGACACCTGAAGCTGCAAGGCATCGAATCGATAGCGAGCCATGTCACACTGGCATACTCGTACAGGTGGAGACATCAAAAGTCAACGTTTCAACTTCCAAGGCCACCAGGATTGGCGACCGTGACATAACCTACACATATTCAAGTTATTAAAAGAACTCAAACAACTTCAGCCTTCTCCTACCAAACACATGGTAAGTACTTACCTCTCTTTCTTGCGCGAAACATCTCATCTCATCACCAACCTCCTCAATCCTTCCATGCATCGTCCCACCCAAGCCCTGAAAAATCCCACTTGCCAGACTCGTCTCCATGACTCACCCAACCAAGTGTATCCATCACCACACCTGCCGCCATCACGAACAGCGTCGCGTCTAGCCCAGAAATCCCGGGCAATGTCTCCCTCTGCTGCGCCTCGTCGACGAAACACCCAGCAAGGCCATCGCGGGCTTTATCGTGCCCGTAATGCCGCGCAGCATAGTACAACGCTCTGATCCCCTTGACCGTATGGGCATCCGGAGCGTGAACGACAGACGCACAGATGGTCAACCACAGGTTATACGTTTCGTTCGGATCCCTAACGGCACCAGGACTCGGCTCGAGTTTGTCTGTCGACCCTCTGGGATGCGGGGCGCGGCCGTGTACGACATCACAAGTCCCGCGTCGATCTTCGGTCGACCGCGGGCGAGTACATACATCACCATCACAGACAAAAACGCGTTGAGCAGCTTGACCTTGGAAGCATCGTTGAGAACAATGCTCAACAGAGACGGCAAAAAGAGCGTTGCGTTCAGCGCATGCATCAGGATGAAGTCCAGCCGCGACTTGCGGCCGCACTTGCCCGTGCCACAGAAGAAGAGCGCGGTGGCCCAGAACAGTTCCTTGACTTTGGCGTCCAAATTGATGCCTGGCTTTCGGATGACTTGGACTCGCTGCTCCACCAGGTTGCACATAGCTTCCTGATCTTTTTCGGGCGACCATCCTTCAGCGTGTCCGTCAGACACTGGATCACGGTCTTATCACGGTCGTATGGAACAGGTTGTAGAGCTTCGGTATCATAGAGTGGGCGCAGGACATGAAGGAGAGGTCTCCCGCTTTTCTCCTCATCTCTGGTAGATGTGTTCGATGCGTCTTCGACTGTGCCAGGCGTCGTAGAGTACAGAGTATCAGACACAAATGGAGAATGTAGAGTAGCCTGGGCAAGTCCTGGGACGATGAGACTTGATTTCACAATACAGGCCCGGGGGACAGACGGACCTTGCGCTACCATTGCATTACTGCCAAACTCAACGCCATACTAGTGACACCTAAGTTGTCCTTAGTGATGAAGCAGTCGATATTTGCATAGATCAAAATAAACGTACCCTAGCCTGGATCAACGGATGGTACCTAACAAGTCAGAAGCCAAGTCGCAAAGATCACAAAATCGAATGACTCACACCCCATTCATGAACCTGGCCAGCATGCGGACTCGGACACCCTCAACGTTGACCTCGGGACTGAACACACATAGCCCTGCATCGTCTCCGACTGCCCCGCCTCTTTGACCCGTTCTGTGAAGAACATCAAAAAAGCGTGGTAGTACCTGACCACCCCGGGCCGAATGAACTCAATCCAGGAACTGCCAAACCTCGCTCGATCTAAAGATACACATACCTCGCCTCCCCGAGATATTTTGTAAAGTTGTCATGAGTTATCTTAACTCGTTCTGCGGGCGCGTCACGTTCATCGATCGGCCTCTGAATCTGACAGTTACTGTCGTATATAGCCCAGAGAACTTGAAGGGCTGCCGGGGCACCCAAGTCGTATGCTGCAAGTAAGCTGGGAGAGTCCGTCGGCGTCTCGACGGGTCGGACACAAAATGATACATGTATCACGCACTGATGGATCAAGTGGTTGTGGAAACCTTGGGCGTTGAAAAAGCAATGATGGGTCTCCCTCTCTCGTTCCAGCAGCGATTCCGCAACAGCCTGAGTTTGAGGGTCACGAGGCACGTCCGGGGACGTTTACGATGCCCGGGTTTATGTTTGCAGCTGATCTGGGGCCCATGGAGGTTAGGTCCTAACTTGAAGTCGGTTCAATGATCCCGAGTCTGATTAGTACTAGCCTCCTATTAGTCAGGACTTCCCCTGAATGTACTAGTAAGGTACATGTATGCAACTCCGTACCGAGACCGTGTGTAACAACCGACAAAAAAACGACCCAGAACATGCCCTCCGAGACCCAATTAAATAGTTTGACAACATCATCCTTGTCCCAAATAAATCGTTAACATAATTAGACACATCAGCTCGGAAGAAGCATCGAGGTGATATTAGCAGCCTGTTGTTCTGCGTTTACAGCCCCCAGTTGCGATGGAGACAACGAATTAAATTTCGGGCACAGCTGGTCCCATGATTCTGTGATGGAATGAGACATGATAAATTCAGGGGGTAGTCAAGATGCTCACCAGGGATAACTCCGAGATGCCGATGCACCCCCGCAGGGTCCTCAGCCATCACAACAGCGAATCCACTAACAACGGAACATGAACACGGTATCGCAACACGACAATCAAACGAATGCTCACGCTTCAAGATGCCAATCGATATGACTATATGGCGAACGTCAAAACAGGCTATACATCGCAGACGATAAATGATCGTACCAGTGCAGGAGCCACGGGCCAGCATTATCAGTTACCCATCGAATCACCAGTCGTTCCCCTGGCGTGCCAGGACCAGCAGAGGCTGTGTCTCTCCGGACGGGGTTTTTGTAGTTCAAAGGCGCACCGACAGCAGCGCTTTGGACGACATCGAACGCGTGCTATAACTCAAGTCAGACTTGTTAACAGAGGGCTCTTTGGCGATATACGGACCCCATGCAAGTGGATAGGATGCTGGACATGGCGTTACGTAAGTAACTGCATAGAAATGATGAACGAATTAGGCTTACAGGGAGGCCGAAGCTGGCAATATTCATGGTCAACTCAACAACCTTGTTGGGCCCCAAGACGATAACACTCCCATTTGGCAGGAGGTCCGTCGCTTGTTGCGCACCGCTCAATATCTGCAGCAATACGGGTACGGTCGGGGGCTGGTACCGAACGCCATTCATTTTGAATATACCGCCAACGTTGGTAGCGGTGATACTGATGTTGATGTCCGCTTTCCCATACTCGGGTATGCCGGGTGCTCCGGGATTGATGAGTGCGTGCAGATTCTGTTCCAACAGAGGCATTGTACTCTTCGTTTGATTGGTTATCGGGTCTTGGTTCGGTGCACCGCTGTATCGCAGAATGGCGGAATTAAGACCTCCGATAAAGGACGCGTTCGTGGTGCTCGGCAGGGCCCGTATCCAGTAGTTGCCCACCGGCCGCGTGGCGTTCAATACAACAGAGTAGCGTTGCCCGGGTAACACCTGGAGTGAATCCACAAGCAGTGGCTCCGTTAAAACCCCATCAGCCTCGATAACGGTCAAGTTGTGCCCATCGATCGAGAATACAAAATTTGAATCGCAAGACATGGCGACCAAACGGAATCGGTAACGTTTGCCTTGCTGGACGTTGACAACAGCGAGCTCTGACTCGGGGCCGCCTGCGTAACGCCCGAGTCCGTTGATGAGAGCAGAGTTAGGACTGACACCGATGATGTAATTTAGCACTGGAGCGGGGGTATGATACCTTGACGAGATTATCAGAGCCACGTCGGGAACACGACGAAGTACGCACCAATCCGCAAGGGTGATCACAGTCGTCTCTGTAAAACGTTATCACTACAAGATTTTCGGTTTCGGCATATCCACTTACCATCATCCACATCATACAAGTGGAGGTAAGGATCCTTGGGATCATATATAACGAGAGGTCCTCTCAACCCGTCACAAGTTTGGGTAGAATAATGCGAGTGATACCAAAACGTCCCCGCTTGGTTCTTGGCCTCAAATCGGTGGAGGAAGGAGTTGTTCTGACTTATCGGGCATTGCGTGACAAACGATGTACCATCGACATAGTTTGTACCATTTTGAAAGATCCCGTGCCAATGCTGGGAGGTGTGAACTATTACGTCACTTTTAATCGAGCACGTACATACCACACTCGTGCTCAGCCACATCTCGGGATCTTTCAATTCATTGACCACGTTGAGTGCAAACCTTTCTCCCTTGACTGCATTTTAGCCAGATGAACAAAGAATCGTCAGTAAACGCACTTTAGATGCTTTAATTAATGGCCCAGGGAAGGTACCACCTGCAAGTGTAGCGCTGGAGTAAGATCAATAAAAATAAGCGAGCGATCGAAAGGCAGCTTGAACCTACGAGCGCAAGAAGCCATCCGGTGCAATCATCTCATTAGAAATTGTTAGGTTAGTAACGGGCCCAACAACACCAGGGAGCGGTAGAGGGCTGGTTTGAGAACGCGCCACGATCGATGCGGCATGGGTGATCGAGAAGAATGAAAAGATGCGTAATAAGAGAAGAAACATTGGAGGAAATAAATATGGCTTACTGCTCGTCAGACGAGCAGCGATAATAGGAAGATAGATGGTCAACTAGAGTGGGCGAGGGTAACGAAAGTTCATTTGGACTTGTTGCTTTTATCATGGTGCTCGGTCCGGGAGCTGGACAGGGTCATATTAATAAAGCAGGATTACGATCACTCCATTGATTTGCCATGGGCTGGGCGCGTGAACAAAAATCTTCCCCTGGTACCCCTCAGGCCCGGGCTGTTTCATCAGGCACTGCATGCGTACTAATATTTGATGTTGAGGAATGGAATGGCAGCCGCCACCAATGTACACTGCATTCCTTGAAATGACCTATGTGGTTTGAAAGAAGTTACTTGACTGTTAACACCAGCCACTGGCGCTCGAGCAGCCGTAATGAAAGAGAACTGTGTTGCTTGTGCGGGTAGTAGAGTTATATCCTCACTGTCTCAGGGTAGAGGTAAGTCATAACGAAGTCGGTTGCGGGTATACTGCCTTACATTTGCCTCGCCATACCTGCGTGTCGCGACGACAAGCACATCTTCCACCTGTGGAAACGACGCAGTTCGAGCCCAGCCGAAACGCGCAAACGATTGACATTTTGCATTACGTAATCAACCAGGTAGGTTGAGTTTGCAGTGGCACTTTGCACGTTAGGGTCGGGCTGTTCTGTGGTTCATGGCTGTGAGTGTCAATTGCAAAACTTCTCAGCAACCCCTCCCTGTTCCTGCCACTGCTTCAAAGGACTCTTTTGTCATGTTCTGAGTCGTAGATTGACCGGTGATAGATGAGTGGAACCAGGAAAGACCGAAACAACCGATCGACCGGACTCCCGAACTCCCGGAGTTCGATTCGATGGCAAATTGGCAACGATCCTGATACTGTCTCTTTTGGGTCCGATTCTTGCCGGTGATTCGCGGGGAAGCTATGGTATACGGCCGTAACGAAGAGGCGACGCGTTTCAAGCGCTCAGATCCGAGGTATCCGTACTACTCGTCATGGACAATGACAATGTCGCGACTTAATGAAGCGGTGGCCTATCGCCGATCCATGCATTTGGTCCGTACGCATCGACTGCCACTGCTACTAGTACCATATGCTACCATCGGAATGTAACGAGTCAGAATACCGGTGTTAAACCAACAATGATGAATTGACTCATCGGCAAGGTGGTCATATTGACCCGATGTGTGTATTTGATATCAGTGTGCCTGGGCCCCCACCTACACTGTGGCGGTGCACGGATAGGGGAGAGCACGCAGGAAGTGCTGAGCCGAAAGCAGAGTTTGTCGAGGAGGGCAAAGTATTGGAACCAGCGCGGCCGTGAAAGAGAAGGCCCAGCGTATCGGTTGCACGACTGAGACTGTGGCCTCGTCTTAGGTCCGAGTCTAGATGCACTGGCAGTGTGTAGTGGCTGGCCTGTGGCGTTTCAACACTAATGTAACCACAGGATCGAGGTCGCAGGTTTGACATGTAGGTACGCGGACTGGATTTCCATGGTGATTGCCTGGCAGCGCACGGTTTGTACTCCAGTAGTCTAGAGACCGGTACGTCAGCCATCTAGGAACTCCACTGCCACCGCAGAGACTCCGAGTCTGTCCCTTCAATTGTCAGGTCAGTCTCTGCGCCCGAATCGCTCGTATACATCTGTTCAGCAACTTCCCGCACTTTCAAGGCCGCTCAACCTGCGGTTGGTGTTCCGCGGTGTCCGATCGTGCTATAATTTGCTATGAAACACCGATCAAAGCATGCCTCGTCCGCTGGCATGAGTAGTCTTTGAAGGGAGTTCATCCTAAAAGCCGAGCGGTCACTGATGCGTTGACACCGGCGTTCGGAATTCATGAGCCCTCAACTGGTACTCATCGGAGCGGCGGCAGTGGTCCTCCGTGCGGCGTTCCCTTATCCCCGCATAATTATGGGTCGATCATGACATCCGTACGCAACATGTGTGCAAGTTAGCAGTCTCTCTTTGACGCTTCAAGCAAGGCTGTGTTTCTCACTAGAGTGATCGGGGTCACACGCGCACCGCCTCCTTGTCAATTTCAAGTTCAGTGGACGCTATGACAAAGAGATTTTGAAGTTAAGAACCCGTTTGCTAAGAACTGTGCCAAGCAACAGCTAGGGACTCGTCTGAATTCCCGGCCTAACCTGAGTTGTAAGCACCCTGAGCCTGACAAGCACCGCTCCAACCGGGGTCGGTATCCACACAACGGACGGGATCGAGAACTTGAGAATAGGTTTGGAGCTGTACATAATGCGAGCCCATTTTTGACTGTTGAATGGCCCGGCAGATGACTGACTCTGCCTGCACTCCAGAGTCTACAGCCGACATTCATCGTGGAAACTACCAGCGGTGGGAACACTCGATGAAGTGCGATGAGAGTACGAATTCGGGGGAAGCGGGGAAGATGTTATAATAGGGAATACATCTCGATGCCCTGAGTCGAGACCGGTACTATGCACTCGGCAACTAGGAAGGAAACGAGATTACCAAAGACATCTCATAATTACGCATGCTTGCAATACGAGTTGGTAATTCAAAGTAATTCAAAGTAATTCCAGAGGCGATCGTCTATACACGTTGCTCGAAGAGCATAGCTCATACCACTCCTCTGTGTGTGCAAGAACAGAATGTGATCAATTGGCGCACGTTTACGCGAGTACAAGCAGGAGACATACCTGGTGCCACCTTGGACTCTTCCGCAGCCGTGTTGTTCGGTGCTTCTGCCATCACAACAGCAAATCCACTAAAGATCACAAAAAGGATGAGTCGTTTGAACCGTGCCAGTAACTAAAATATAATTTACTGATTGAGATGCCAGTTAATGTGGCTGCATGTGGTCCACCCATACGTTAGATCTCCAATCTTGAAGAGAGTGAATTGCTCACCAGTGAAGGAACCAAGCTCCGGAGTTGTCCGTGACAAAACGGATGGTGACATTGTCAGTCGCACTACCGCCCATGGAAACGACATCGCGCCGGACTGGATTCACAAAGTTCGTAGCGTTACTACCCGCTACCCTCACAACATCAAACCCATGCTAAAATCAAAGAAGACGTTCAGTGGGAGACGAAAGAGGGTGGAATGAACCACATACGCCGTGCAGATGAATAGGGTGCTGGAAAGACGCCAGGATCAGCATAGAACAACGCTGTACAAACGTGACACATACAGGACTACCAGGAGCTGAAAAGGGATTGGGAAAGCTGATTTCTATGACCTTGTTATGGGGAAGCGTATAGACGCTTCCGTTTGGCAGCAGTTGTGAAGCATCTCTTGCTCCACTGAGAATCTGGAGAAGCACAGGAACACTAGGGCTGGTGTAAGCCACACCATTCAATGTGAAGTACCCCGAGGCGTTGAAACCAGGCTGAAGCACAATGCTCACATCGGCCTTTCCGATCTCAGGTATCCCGGGAGCACCTGGATTGATGAGGGGGTGGAGGTTGCCCTCGTCGAACGCGAGTTCATACGGGCCAGGTGCTGACGTAGGATCTTCATCAGGTGCCCCCGCATATCGCAAGATGGCCAGATTCTGACCCCCCTCGAACGTCGAATTGGGTTCATTGGTCAATGCGCGGATCCAATAGTTTCCAACAGCCTGGTTTGCCGTAATAACCACGGAGTACCGTTGACCAGCAAGGATAGGAAACGAGTCAACTTCTACGGGATCCACTTCATTCCCATCTGCCTCGATAATGGTCATCCGGTGACCATCAATTGAGAAGTTGAATGAAGGATCGCAAGACATAGCCACTACCCGGAAACGATATCGTAATCCAGAAACGACATTGACGACCGCGAGTGGTGTTGCTGGGCCACCTGCATAGCGACCAAGACCATTGATCAAAGTCGAATTTGCAATCACCCGGGTAAAGAGTTCGCCGAGTGCGATAGACGATATATGATACCTAAATCTAGTTCAGCATGAATGTATTACACAGAAAGCATTCGCTTACCAATCCGAGAGGGTGATAACCGTATTTTCTGTTTAGAATCATGAGGTAAAACCCGGCAAGAAAATCGACCAAAACACACCATCATCAACGTCGTACAAGTGTACAAGAGGGTCCTCTGGATCATAGACAACCAGTGGTCCCCGCAGACCGTCACAGTATTGAGTCGTATAGTGTGAGTGATACCAGTACGTTCCACTCTGGCCGGCGAGATCGAATTTGTACTGAAAGTTTTCTTCCGGAACAAGCGGGCACTGAGTGACGTATGAAATGCCGTCAGCCCAGTTGGACTTGTTCTGAAAAATTCCGTGCCAATGCTTTGGGAGGTACATGAAGATATGGTCCATGAATAACTAATGTATAGTTACTTACAATAGACGTATCCAGAGGCATGGTAGGATCCGTGAGTTCATTAAAGACTTGAAGAGAGAGCTGATCACCCTAAAAAGGGATGAATACGCTAATTCAGGTATGAATGTAATCCTGACCATGTTGGCTTGGATTAATGGGGCAGGGTATACGCCATTGACAAGAGTCGCTCTGCGAAACGTCAGGACGATACCAGGAAGCGACAATGACCATCGACTCACGATCGGTTGTACCCATCTGGGGCGATGTATTTGTTCGCAACATACAACTGGCTCACAGGCCCAAGCGCGGATGATGGTGTAGAGGTCGGTGCACTTGGGGTTGTTGTACTCGTGCCAGAAGCGTTGTGAGGCAACAACGCATTAGAAATGTGGAATAGTGACAATGCAAGGATGGGCAGTGAAAACCTCCCCATGTCCACTGAATAGAATAACAGCAAAAAGAGCTAACCGGTGATACATCGGCGTTCTTGCATGTCTTTTATATTCGAGCAACTTGCAACCGAAAATCGAACCAACAGGGCTATTTCTCTATAGGAAGAGCCTGAGCTAAGCTTACCGTTTCTTGGCCTGTCATTGCGTTACTTATGTTATCTAGCGTTTAGTCGAAAGCATAATGACTGCCATTGAAAGTGGCCTCACCTTTGAACGGAACAGGCTGATATGAGGAAAGATCTGTCGCTATGTCAATCGAAGGAGAAGAAGACAGATATAGTAGGATGTACTACTAGCACCTCGGGCAAGATCGAATAACTTGAAGTAGTGAGGATTTATCCGATACATAGTTTCATAACCACTTGAAGTGTGCAGCTCTATTACGTAGTAAGGCACGAGCGGAGTCATAGAGAGCAATGTCTTTGGTCGAGCGGGGATACGTGACGCATCGTCTGCGCCACATCCTCCGCTCGTAGCCTCCTTTGCTCACAGCTACGCTCTTTCTCTTTCGTTTCACCCTCCCACCACTTCCTGTGTCGATTCCCTTCCGTTATCCCACCTCCCATTCTCCTGGATTCCGGAGAATCTTAGGCGTCCTGCGGTCACCCTGCGAGGTTGTGTTCCCACCCGCCCTCGCAGCTGACCTCAGCCTTAGGACCTCCGAGTCGGACAGCGCTACGCGCTGCCTCCCACTCTCCTCCTCTTTCCTCACTCCTTTCGTCATGACTCTCCATTGTCATCCCTTGTACTCGTAGTCACATACTTCGCACAATCTCACAGTCCTTGTGCCTCACTGGCCTCACCTCTCACAGCGACATCCAAAGGCATATATCTATGTTTGCATGGCATATTCGGATTGATTAAATTGTTTTTCTTGGAGCCGTTGGGCAGGCGGGATGTGTTGGCAACTATATATTGAGTAAGTCCTCACTACTTATTCGATCTTGCCAGCACTCTCTAGTAGGGGGTCCCTACTAGTAAGCGCTCGATGAATGCCCAACTTTAATGAGCAGGAATTTTACGGAAAGTGCTCCGGTCCAATCAGAGTCCTCGCTAACCCTCGCATAGACTCGCACTGGCAAAAGCCTTCAGAAATGCAACCTCTTATGATGGAGGTATAGTACGCCGGCATAGCGTACGGCCTGGTGGGTAATCGCCGCACAGGCCATCTTAAAGACTTGGATGTCACAGTCCGACTCATCAACAGTCCATTTTCCGAGTCATGCCGCCAGTGTTGAAAGGTTTTCAGTAAATTCAAAACAACACTTGCATAATGCATAACTTTATGGCCTGTTTGTCTATCTCGATAACGGTACAGTGTAGATGTGGAAATGTCTCAGCTAGCTGCTGACTTTCTGTTCAGGGCAGTCCACTCAGTTACTCGTGCTCAGTGGCAGCGTTTGACAGTCAGACTGCCTTGGACGGATGTTGCAAACCTGCGTCGTGGGTCAAGCACAACACATTGCTAATTATAAGTCCTGGGTTAACACGAGCCGCTATGCCAGACGTATGTTAGCTGGCTATGCCAGGATTCTACTCATGTATGTAAAATCCACGTCCATACAGGGGTGCTTAGGACTAACTGCAGTGTCAATTGAAGAAGAAAGAAAAGAAAAGAAACACACATTATCCTTTGCTGTTTATCGTATGTATAAATATCCTAAAAGCCAAACTTGAACCCCAATGTCGCTAAATCCATCCTAGTTCGCGGACTTGGTAACGCAGACCCCCAAGCCCATGGCAGGAAGGAAAAGCGAAAACGCGAAAACACCATATTGTCTGAGACTCATCTTCTGATCATGCTCGCTTACTAGCTCGAATACTAGTTAGCGAGTAACCCCAGAGGCGATCGTCTCTGCACCTCGTCCGAAGGGCACAACTTATACCACTCCTCTGTGTATGCGGATCAGTCTCAACGCCTTTGGGCACATATAATCACGAGACATACCTGGTGCTACTTTGGATTCTTCCGCAGCCGTCTTGCCCGGCGCTTCGGCCATCACGGCAGCAAATCCACTAAACAACCAGGATGAGCCATCGAACCCTGTCATTCCACTGGAACGTGACGTACTGGTTGAGATGCCAGTCAACGTGGCTAGAGGTATTCCACACACGCATGAGATAACCAATCTTGTGGAACTCGTAAAGGAATGGATCGCTCACCAGTGAAGGAACCAAGGTCCGGCATTGTCAGTAACGAAACGGATGGTGACGTTGTCCGGGTTACTGCCTATGGACACGGTATCGCGCCGGACTGGATTCACGAAGTTCGTAACATTACTACCCGCCACCCTCACAACATCAAACCTATGCTGAAATGACAAAAACACTCAGTTAGAGACAAAAAAGGGTGAGAACAACATACGCCGTGCAGATGAACAGGATGCTGAAAAGGGACACAGTCAGTGTGAAATAACGTTTTACGAATGTGGCGGTACATACGGGACCACCAGGGGATGCGTTAGGGTTGGGAAAGCTTATTTCTATGACTTTGTTCGGGGGAAGCGTATGGACGCTTCCGCTGGGCAGCAGCTGTGAAGCATCCCTTGCACCACTGAGAATCTGGAGAAGCACAGGAACACTGGGGCTGGTGAAGGCGACATTGTTGATTGTGAACCAGCTCGATGCGTTTTGGCCGACCTGGAGTACGAGGTTCACATCGGCCTTTCCGATCTCAGGTATCCCGGGAGCACCTGGGTTGATGAGGGAGTGGAGGTTGCCCTCGTCGAACGCGAGCTCATACGGGCCAGGTGCTGATGTAGGATCTTCATCAGGTGCCCCTGCATATCGCAAGATGGCCAGATTTTGACCCCCATCGAACGACGAGCCAGGAAGATCGTTCAAACCACGGATCCAGAAGTTCCCAACCGTCTGGTTTGCTGTAACAACCACGGAGTACCGTTGACCAGCGAGAAGGGATATCGAGTCAACTTCTACGGGATCCACTTCATTCCCATCTGCCTCGATAATAGTCATCCGGTGACCATCAATTGAGAAGTTGAATGAAGGATCGCAAGATATAGCCAGCACGCGGAACCGATATCGTAATCCAGGTACGACATTGACGACCGCGAGTGGTGTTGCTGGGCCACCTGCATAGCGACCAAGACCATTGATCAGGGTTGAATTTGCAGTCACCGGACCGAAAATTTCGCCGAGGGCGATAGAGGGTATGTGATACCTGAATCCAGATCAACAAAGAAATGTTACAGAGGGACTCACTTACCAATCTGAGAGGGTGATAACCGTATTTTCTGTTCAGAATCATGAGATAAAACCCGGCAAGAAAATCGACCAAAACACACCATCATCAACGTCGTACATGTCTGCAAGAGGGTCCTCTGGATCGTAGATAACCAGTGGTCCCCGGAGACCATCACAGTATTGAGTCGAATAGTGTGAGTGATACCAGTACGTTCCACTCTGGCCGGTGACAGTAAATTGGTACTGAAAGTCGGCCGCCTGAACAAGTGGGCACTGAGTGACGTATGAAGTACCGTCAGCCCAGTTGGACTTGTTCTGAAAAATTCCGTGCCAATGCTTTGGGAGGTACATGAAGATATGGTCCATGAATAACTAATGTATAGTTACTTACAATAGACGTATCCAGAGGCATGGTAGGATCCGTGAGTTCATTAAAGACTTGAAGAGAGAACTGATCACCCTAGAAAGGGATGAATACGCTAATTCAGGTATGAATGTAATCCTGACCATATTGGCTTGGATTAATGGGGCAGGGTATACGCCATTGACAAGAGTCGCTCTGCGAAACGTCAGGACGATACTAGGAAGTGACAATGACCATCGACTCACGATCGGTTGTACCCATCTGGGGCGATGTATTTGTTCGCAACATACAACTGGCTCACAGGCCCAAGCGCGGATGATGGTGTAGAGGCCGGTGCACTTGGGGTTGTTGTACTCGTGCCAGAAGCGTTGCGGGGCGACAACGCATTAGAAATGTGGAATAGTGAAAATGCAAGGATAGGTAACGAAAACATCTCCAATTGAAGGGGAGGAGAGTGAACTAATGGGTCATGCGCCAGCACCATTGCATCTCTTTTATATTCGAGTGCACCGAAAATCAATTCGGTATAGCTGTTCCTGTGGCAGATAAGGCAGAGTCCACCATCGTCCGGTCGGTCATTGTGGAACGCTTGCGATTCAGCGCCGTTGAACCATCGCGGAGAGGCACCGCCGTTTACTTCGTGCCGATCTCAGGCTCCTTAGTTACAAGACCGGTAAGTGTACCGAGAAAGGGATGTTAAGGGAGAACCGCCCTTGTAGCGACCACGTTAACCAGGAAATGACACACACTAGCCGATATCAGATGAGAGGGAAGTTAGGCACAATTACAGCGCTTGACCTGTGTTTGTGTATAGCAGTGGTAAGTAACCGTCACAGCATTGCATTGCAAGGATTGGCTCGAGACGAACCAACTCTCTAGGAGAACTCGGATCTCTGCGCACATCAAACCCTGCAGACGTACATACGCTGGTCTATGTTACCTGGTATCAGTTGAAAGAGGGGTTTGCAATGAGTCTGAAACGACTGGCCTCACCCATTCAGAACGACAGCTATGCGTAATGTATCCCAGCGACGTGGTCATCACAATAGCTGTGCTTTGGAAAGCGGAGGCCGTGCACAATGGCACATCCACTGGCACATACAGTACCGCATGTCTGAACGCTGAGGACTCGACTGAAATGAGATGAGTGGTGGATGACAGACGCTCCGGACCACATAAGCCGGTGGCTTCGGCGAGTTGATCCAAATACCTTTGACGATAACGAGCATGCGGCAAATTGATTGAGCCGTTTGTCTGTGGCCCAGGCCGTCGGAACGACTCATGCTGACGAGCATGTTCAGGTCATCGCCGGCTGTGGTGGATCAGAAATCGACATTCTAGGTCAGGAACTCCACGGAAACAGACCGGTGCGTGCTGAAGCGCTGATTGGCGAGGATAGCGACTTCAAGTTGAAATGTCACGGCAACTTGAAGTGCGGACTCTTAGGTAAGACATTTAGACCGGCACTGCCGCACCAGCGCTGTCCAGCTTTGCGCTACTACTAGTACGATATCGTATCCAGACTACATGAAGGATCACCCCAAACATTTCTTCATTTGATTTGACGGTCCGCGCTTGTTCAGAGTGATTATCTGACATAG
Source organism: Hemileccinum hortonii (assembly GCA_038090055.1). Classification (NCBI taxonomy): domain Eukaryota; kingdom Fungi; phylum Basidiomycota; class Agaricomycetes; order Boletales; family Boletaceae; genus Hemileccinum; species Hemileccinum hortonii. Next base: position 5,330 of record JBBPLZ010000135.1, on the reverse strand, counting down.
CACCCCGTTAGGTCCAAATAAACCTTCTATGAAAACTTCTATTACTACAGACGGCCAGATCCGGTTGGCTGTCGCGCTGGCAGGACGATGATATCGTGACGGGCCATCATGTGATTCATACGGCGTCAATCAGAGTTACATACTCCACTCGCAACCTGATCGTTGAGTGTTTTCTTTTTGAGTATACACAATGAACATGATCAAGGCTTTCTGTGGAGAAGGCAGCGTGACTACCGCCACCAGGTAAATCAGTATTACCCAGGAATCCAGAACCAGTCTCCCAAACTACATGGCATCGGATGCAGATGCCAGTGGTGCATTGCATCAACTTGTCGGCCATCGCATCATCCCGAGATGCGCGGGGTCATCGAACCGGTCAGCATTACCGAGTCATCGGCCCGATATCGTATCCAGGCCATGTCAAAGGGAACCATGCAATCAACCGCTCATATCCTCCTATGTCTACACGTCAGTCTGCACCCGGGCCTGCATATTTCTACCAGTTTTCTATATGGCAGGTACGGGGACCTTGAATCGTGCACAGCCCCAGGGCCTTACACAAAAGCAAATTTGCCTCAGGGCCTGGAATGGTGGCATAGGCGTATGACATTTGTTTCCAACTTTATGGTCGACCAAAAAGCGTCCTTGGAGGACAGGCACCTGTCTAACGCAAAAATACATGTACCGCCTCCGCTACACAGTTGAGCGCGCGATCAACGGAGTGTTCGTGTCAACGCAACCAGTTAATGACCTTGCTAACTTTTAATTGATTAAAGGTGACTTGGATTTGACGCCGTACGAGCAAGGGGGACTCTATACTTGCATACCACAAACAGCGGTGGCTCCCAGGCCGTACAGTTGGTATAGTGTTGGTAATATGTGAAGAGTAGAAACAAGATTATATGAAATGTAGCAATCCGAAATCGGAAACCATTAAGGTGAGGCATAAGGTAAAAACAAGTCTAGGATCGCAACGCGTGAACAATCAAGGTACAATCGAAAGGAAAGATGGAGTATGCGATTCCTTTATCACAGACCAGACAAGGAACTAAAGGTCGGCGGCATGGTGCTGATGTCCGTGTGGGAATTCGTTGGGCTGAGGGTAGACTGGCCGGGCGGTGGTGGCACCGTGGTTGGTCGGGTCGAATTCGCGCTGGTGGTGATGTTGAGTGCGGTGGAATCAAAGCTACCCGTAGTGTTGAAAAGGGCTGTAGCTTCCCGGACCCTGGTAGGGCAGAGATCACTCCAGGCACCTGTTATCCATTGTTGGTTAACAACCCTGCCAAACTGCCGATGAATCTGATTACGCACTCGGCACAACTCTGTTCTGCTGTATGGCAGCTGTATCAGGTGCCTCCGCCAGCACGACAGCAAAACCGCTAGATTGGTGAATCAGTGGATGAAAAAGATCGACCGAGAGACGCATACTTGAACAAGTGAAAATCGATATGACTAAAGAAGGTTGAGAACGCACACTTGGAATATATCAACTAATGCTTACCAGTGTAGAATCCAGGGGCCAGGATTATCCGTGAGGAATCGGAACGTGATGTTGGACTTTTGGGCTTCCGAGCCCATCGAAATGGTATCCCGTCTCAGAGGGTTGATGAAATTCGGGGTGCTGTTCGTGGATGTGCGAATCACATGAAAGTTGTGCTACAGACGCATTCGGAAAAGTTACCACGTTCATGAAAGGTGGTGACTCACGCCATGGAGATGAATGCCGTGCTGTGAAAACCGTATGATGGACCTCAGTCAGCGAAAAAATGAATCTGTCATCGGAAATTACTGACCGGGCTACCTCTGGCACCTCCTGGCTGGAGATCATTGGCTGGCATGTTAACTTCGATGACTTTATTCCTGGGGAGCTCGTAGACGCTGCCGCTGGGAAGCAGCTCTGTTGGGTGACGAGCGCCGCTGAGTATTTGAAGGAGCAATGGTGTTGGAGGCGGTCTGAAGCGAACCCCGTTGATGTTGAAGCTGTTGTTGAATCCAGGTATGAGGTTCAGGACAACGTCTGCTTTGCCTAGCTCATGAGCGCCGGGAGCAGGGCGGTTCGCAAGAGGCCGAAGTCGACTCTCCTCAAAGTGTGCGGTTACTGGTCCCTGATTCGTCGTTGGATCCTCCGTCGGCGCGCCATCGTAACGCAGAACGGCCGAGTTTTGCCCACCAGCGAACGATTGGTTACCATGGTTGGGCAACGCACGAATCCAATAGTTGTTTACTGGCTGGTTAGCGTTGACCACGACAGAATATCGCTGACCCGCAAGAACCTGGATCCAATCAACGTCGTCTGGAGAGACCTCGACACCGTCAACTTCGATGATCGTCATTCGGTGACCATCGATAGTGAAGTTGTACCATGCGTCACAGGATGCACCGATGATGCGGAAGCGATAGCGTTTGCCCTGTTCGACATCGACAACTGAAAGAGGGGTTTTCGGACCTCCTGGGTAACGTCCCTTGCCGTTGATAGTGGACGCATTTGGAGTGAATGGCGGCGGGATCTGCAGAGAGGATATATGCCACCTATGCGCGGCTTAAGTAACGGAATTTCAAGAGAGGTATGTAAAACTCACCAGTCTGCAAGCGTTATGATCGTATTGTCTGTAAGGGATGGTCAGCCATGGTCAACGAGGCAAGAATTGTAAACGAACCATCGTCAACATCGTAAAGGTGGGCGTGTGGGTCATCAGGGTCATAAATGATCAATGGGCCACGAAGTCCGTCGCAATACTGCAACTCGTGATGGGAATGGTACCAATAGGTCCCCGTCTGATTCTCGGGGTTGAATCGATACTGGAAGTTCTGACCAGGTTGAATCGGGCATTGAGTTATGAACGAAACGCCGTCGGCCCAGTTGGATCTATTCTGGAATATTCCGTGCCAATGCTAAAGACAAGGACTCAAAAGGCGGACAGGGGAAAGTGTCGAGTTAACTCACGATTGTTGTCGTCAGTTCCATGGTGGGGTCGTTCAAGTTGTTGATAACGTTGATCGAGAAATTACGGCCCTAACATCGCACGTGTCGTCTTTCAACGACTGCTCGACGAAAGAATGCTAAGTCACAAACCTTTTGCGCCTTGATGACTGGACCCGGAAAGGTACCACCAGCCAGGGTAGCACTGGGGACATAAGTCAAATTAAGGGGCACGTTGTGAAAGGGACGAACCAACCTTCGGGGGAATCCGTCGGGAGCGATTACCTTGTTCACGATCTCAAGTTCGCCGTTGGCGGCGTCGACGATTCCCGGGGAGCTAGAATCGTCGGACCTCGCACGGACTCGAGAGCCGGGTCTGGACACGAGAGAGACTGCCTCCAACGTACGGACGACAGAGAGAAGTAAGATCAACGATGTCAATGAGAACCCGTGCATCTTGAGTGCGTCGAGAGTCGAGAGTCGAGGTAGACTTGAGGGATCGTCGAGCTCGAGGAAAGTTATGAAGGATGAGGATTTTCGCCCATTGAGCTCTGCCTTTTGTACGTGGACGATGTCCCCAGTGCGAATTGAAACTGGCCATATCAGAGAACAGACCGAGCGAGTTGATTCAAACGTATACCAATCACAACTGGACCTGGGCCCGGACACGATTCAGGCTAGCCATTATCGTGACCATGCCAAGTGGAAACTTGGACGTCCTATGATCTGATTCTGAGTTGGGAACGGGGCACCGTTGATGAGGGTCACGAATCATGATGGTAGTAGTTTACAACTCCGCAGTAGTCAACGGCTCGCGTGCTGCTTCGACCTAGTTTATGTATGGTCAAACGAACAAAGGGTCTATCAGGGCTGTCTCGTTTTGCTCAACAAGCCTTCCAACAAAGTCCCGCACCGGATTCATCCTCCAAAGTCGCCGGAAGCTCATCTAACCCAGTAACGGTCGCCGTGAAGGCGGACCTGCCCAGGAATAAATCCCCTCAAACCGCGTTGCTCGACTCGCAATGGCGTGCATACGATGCGATTGGACTCGTACCATTCTACAAAACTCCCTCCGAAGTCCCTGAGCACCTCCAAAAATGTACGGAGCCTCCTTGTTCGTCAGATGCGCTCTTATCCTTCACTACACAGACTTTTCTCAGCGGAAACGCTACTTCACCCTCTACGACGAAGGGTGCTTATTAGACGAGGAAGGCTGGTACAGTGTCACTCCAGAGCTGATCGCGAACCAGATTGCGGAACGATGTCGATGCGATACGGTTCTCGATGCGTTTTGTGGTGTCGGCGGAAACGCCATCGCGTTTGCTAAGACGTGCGAGCACGGTATGCATGTCCTGATTCTATTCCATCCATATCTGATACACATTCCATGTCAAAGTCATTGCGCTGGACATCTCTCCGGTACGGTTAGCACTGGCGAGACACAACGCGGTCATATACGGCGTCGCCGATCGCATCGAGTTCATCCTTGCCGATTATATCGCATTTGCAGATGCGTACACTTCCCGGCCAGCTGAGAAGCGTCCCATCGACGTCGTCTTTCTAAGTCCGCCTTGGGGAGGTCCGGACTACATATCCCAAGGGAACATTGACGTCGAACAGGTCGGCAAACGAACCGATGCTTCTAGTACTGCCGAAGTTCACCCGGAGTTCAGCCTTGCGCACATGAAACCTATTCACGGTGCCGATCTTTTCCGTCTTGCTCGAACATTTACGCGAAACGTGGCATATTATGTACCTCGAAATACGAGCCTGGATGAGATATCGGCGTTGCTAACGAATAACGCGTCATCACTTTTGGACCAAGATTCGATGGAAATGGTAGAAGTCGAGGAGGAGTGGATGGGTGCCAAGTTGAAGGCTCTCACATGTTACTTTGGCGGCCTGGCAGATGGCCAGGAACAACTTTTCTAATCGCGGAAGAACAGGCAACGGAGAGCGCATGCCAGTGAGATCTATGCGCGAGGTCGTTGACCGAGTCTATCGTAGCTTTTTTTCTACCGCTATCCATTCCATTGTCTGTCGAGCCATCCCTCCTCTGTATCGTGACGCCTTATCATGATATATTTAATTGCGTCGCGTCGCGTTCCACCGTACCCAGGTGAGGTACATACCGCATCGGAAGCCACACATACCCGTCCATTCTGCTACGATCATCTGCGCGACAGCTTCGGCACTGAAGGGGCGGGCCAATGAGGATTCAGTTCAGTCTTGTACCGTAGGGATTCTCATATATTCCTAAAAACGACAAGCAAAGGTTTCTGCACGCGCCAGATGCCAGTGGCACCTCCTAGGTATTTAATCCCGTCGAGTGGAAGTGGGCGGGTCGAAAGAGTCTTTTGACCCACCCACTTTCACTCTTTCGCCACCATGCCCCACATCCAGTCAAGAT
>JBBPLZ010000134.1:1427-19894 GCA_038090055.1 Hemileccinum hortonii | reverse complement strand
CGGATAGGTCTAGGGGCATTTGGATGAGACCGGTGAAAATCGGCGATAGCGTCCTGCGCGTGTGATAAGTTAACGGCCGGCTCCCAGGTATAGTTGACTTCGTCCCAATCCTTCCAGTGGATGAGGTATTGAAGTTTCCCGCGATGGAGGCGAGAGGCGGCAATAAAGTCAATTTCGTACTCTTCGTGCCAATCTTCGGACACGGTGATAACGTCAGGTTTAAATACGGGTTGACCGTCCAGTGGGGCTTTATAAGGTTTTACGCAGGAAATGTTTACGGTAGGGTGGATGGATACGTGGGAAGGGAGGTGAAGGGTGACGGCATTAGGGAGGAGAGCGGTGATACAATAGGGGCCGATAAACTTTTGTGTTAATTTACGTGCGGGATAGGGAAGAGAGAGATGCTCGGTGGATAGCCACACGAGATCACCGATAGAATAGGATGGCGCAGAGGAGCGTTTGGATTCTTGTGCGTGGGACATCCAATCCTGGGTTTTCTGTAAAATGGCAATGATTTCATCGTGGTCTTTGCCCATAGCTTTAGCGAACGACCCCCAGGGGTGGTAGAAGAAGATGGTTCAACCCCAAGGCGAGGCTGATAATTATGTGTAACAGAGAAGGGGGAGGTGCCGGTTGCGGTGGTCAAAGAGGCATTGTGGACAAATTGCGCCATTTTGAGATAAGATGCCCATGAATCCTGCTTCTTTGCAACGTACGCTCGAAGATAGGCGAGAATCTCGTGGTTGACGCGCTCCGTTTGTCCATCGGTCTGTGGGTGGTAGGCGGTAGAAAGTTTCTGTGAAATGCCCAAGACCTTGCATAACTCCTTTGTGAACTCCAAGACGAACTGTGGGCCTTGGTCCGACACTATGGAAGAAGGGAGTCCGTGAGAACACCATATGTGGTCTCTAAATAAAGAGGCTAAGTCCGAGGAAGATGTAGTTTTAAGACATGGAAAAAGAACGATTTCTTTCGAGAAGCGATCAACAATGACGCCGATAGTGTCGTACCCGTTGAAGGTGGGAAAACCTGTAACGAAATCGATAGATATATCAACCCATGGACGAGGGGGAGTGGGAAGGGGCATAAGTTTTCCTGCTGGTGGCTTTGACGATCCCTTCGTGAGGGAGCACACCTGGCAGCGTTCTATATAAATGGCAATGTCTTTAGCAGCTCCTGGCCACCAATAAAACTTTTTGAGTGAAAAGATAGTGCGGTCGTGGCCAGGGTGACTGGACACTGGAGAATCGTGAAAAAGGGAAATAAGTTCGTTACGAAGACAAGGAGGCACGAAAATGATGCCGTTAGAAGTTTTAAAAAGTTTTTCGTCTGCATAGTATTCGTATTCATTGATTGCATCAACGTCCATTCTAGCTGATTCAAATCATAATTTAGTATCAAAGTTCAGGGTGAGAGTAGTGGAAGAAATGGCTTGAACTTCGGTTGAGCCAAACCCTTTATCGTTACGTTCTGACTCGTCAAGAGTCTTGGTTTCTGTTAATGTGGGGTTTTCTATTTTTTCAATAATTAGTTGAGCGATACAATCGCCATTAGATATATGGAAGGGAACGGAAGAGTGATTGAAGAGAATTACACCAATTTCTCCCCTATAATCGGCATCAATGACTCCGGCCATGACGTCGATTTTATACTTGAAGGTGAGGCCTGATCGTGGTGCAATTCTCCCGTACGTGCTGACAGGGAGTTGAATCTTGACATGGGTGGGAATAAGTGACTGGTCGTGGGCGGGGATGTCAAGATCGGTGGTGGAGTAAAGGTCGAAGCCGGCCGCAGCATCAGAGCCCCTGGTAGGGATGTGCGCGTCCTTGGAGGTGAGTGTTATAGGGATGGATAAGTTAGAAACACGGATGACGGTAGAAGGAAAGATGGTGATGTTTTTATTGAGGTTATCAACAGCATCACCATGGTCGGGGCGGTGGGAGAGAGCATCGGCACGGCCGTTGGTGGATCCGGATTTATAGATAAGTATGTAGTTAAATTCTTGTAATAATTCGTGCCAGTGAGCTTGTCGACCGGACAGTGTTTGTGGTTTTTTCCAATATTCGAGGTTCTTATGATCTGTCCAGATCTCGAAGTTAGTTTTTCCAATAAGATAATGATGCCACTCCTCAAGAGCGTGAATAATAGCGAGAAGCTCTTTGTCATAAACGGGATAGTTTTTCTCCGCAGGAGAAAGAGAATGAGAAAGAAAAGCGCAGGGGTGCCATAACTTATCCTCCCCCAGGACCGATAAGATAGCCCCAGTGGCGATGTCGCTTGCGTCTGTTTCAACGTGCATATCTTTAGATGAGTCTGGAAAGGCGAGGAGGGGTGCGGTAGTAAATTGTTTTTTGAGCATATCAAACGCGGTTTGTTGGGCCTCTCCCCATACATACATAATGCCCTTCTTGGTTAGATCATTAAGAAGGCGGGCGATCTGTCCGAAGCCGTTAATAAAATGTCGATAATAATTACAGAGACCAAGGAAAGATTGAAGTTGTTTAAGTTTTGTGGAGGCCGGTCAGTCGAGGATTGCGTCAACCTTCTTCGATTGCATGCCAACCCTGTTTTTTGATACAGTCATGCCTAAGAAGTCAACTTCGTCAGCATTAAATACACATTTTTCTGGTTTAGCATAGAGGTCATTGTCATGCAAGCGTTGCAATACCTCCATGACGACTTTTGAGTGATCGTCGTCAGATTTTCCCTTGGTGAAAATACACATATCGTCCAAGTAGACGATGATGATGGTGTACATATCATTGAAGATGTCGTTCATCATCTGTTGGAATGTTGGTGGAGAGTTAGTCATGCCAAAATACATAACAACAGGCTCGTAAGCCCCAAGAGGGGTGACGAAGGCGGCTTTCCATTTGTCGCCTTCTTTAATACGGACATTATTATACCCCCATCGCAGATCGAGGCATGTAAATTTATCAGCACCCTTAAGGTGGTCAACGAGAGAGGAAATAAGAGGAAGTGGATAGGAATTTTTTACTGTACCCTCGTTTAGATATCAGTAATCCATAATGAGGCGCTTTTCTCCGGTTTTCTTGGGAATAAAAAAGACGGGTGCGGTTTGAGGGGATTTAGAGGATCGGATATAACCCTTTTCTTGTTCGCTAGAAATAAAGTTACGGACTTCTTCTATTTCAGCATCAGAGAGTGGGATGACTCATCCCTTTTTGGGAACGAAGTCATGTTTGAGGTCAATGGCATGGTCCCAGGATTTGCGGATGGGCATACGCTTTGATTCTTCTTTGCTAAATACATCGAGGAAGGTGTGGTATTGTTTGGGAACCTTTTCGGCGAGTCCCTCCTCGATGGAACGAATGTCAACATTCCAGATGTCTTTGATCAACTGTGGGGTGTTAGTAGCACGACAGTTACGGGTGCAGCGAGAAAAGAGAATGGTCTTGTCCTCCCAATCAATGAGAGGATTGTGACGGCGAAACAAGTCATAACCTAAAATGATATTATGCATTCCGAGGGTTGCGACTAGCACATCAGCTCCCTCGGAGTGTCCTTGAAAGGTTAGGATAATTGAAACATAATGAGTGATCTGTCCGTGTTTTGAAATTATGCCGTTGGCATTGGTGATGGCAATAGCGTTAGAGAGAGGAATCATAGTAATACCATTATTTTTTACCCATTTTTCGTTGATGAAGGTTTGAACGGCTCCTGAATCGAGAAGCACTTTGGTAGCACATTCGTGCCATTCATCGTTTTTCTGAAAAGAGACGTTAGCCAAGATGTCGAACTCTCCTCTTTGAGAGGTAGACGGTTTGACGTGCGAAAAAGAAGCGCAGGAGGATTTATAAATAGGAGAAAGAGATATTTTTTCTTTTAACAGAGAATCAAGCACACCTTTTTTAAAGTCTGGTGCCACACTCAATTGAGACGCTCTGTCAGACTGTGAGATGTAAGTAATATTAAAGTTCGATGCATCATCAACCACGTCATCGTCCATCTCCCCTTGTATATCAAGAACAGCAAAGCGATTAGAAGAAGAAAAAGCGGAGCAAGGAGAAGAAGAACGAGATTGTACATGCGTATAGTTTCTAGCTGAGGAGGTACCTCCCAGATCTACTCGGCTTTTTCTTTTCCCGAATTTTTTAGTCCATCGGCCGCCATTTGGCGGGCGCGAGCCTCAAAGAGGTCATAGTAATAGGCCTGGGCCTCTTCGGTCATCCACGGGGGATTTCCGGAACCTTGTTCACTGGCGGATGTAGAAGGAGCGGCGATCTCTCAGTTTTGGGTATGAGGGGGCAGATAAGATGTATGACCCGTAAGTGGGTTAAACTGTGGTTGTCCCCGAGGACGGCGGGGCTTGGTGCAATTTCGTGAGATATGGCCTACCTCATTGCAATTATAGCAGGTGCACGTGTCCTTTGCTGGTTGGACAGCGCGCGTGTCCATAGGGGCCCCTCGGCCCGGTTGCGTGCCTGTCTCCGTGAACTGCTGGGAGCGGGGTTGGAACTGATTTTGCTGCAGACGCAAGCGTTCCAGTCGCATCTGGTTGAAAATACGGCTGATAGATACGGCGGTTTCTTGCCACTTGGCCAGAGTGTTGTCAATGGCCGGGGAATGGAGAGAGATTTGGGCATAGATTTGATAGTTGATGCCCTCCTTGTAAAGACGCAAAGCCTGGTCGGCAGCAAGACCTGCGTCGGTCCTTAGCAGCTCGAACTGCTGCATAAATGTTTCGATGGGCATGTTGCCCTGTTTTAATGCTACCAGCCGACGGTAGCACTCTTCCACGATTACATCTATCCGGAAGTGTTCTTCAATTTCTTTTTTCAAGGTTAGTCATGAGGGCCATACCGTGGCCTTGTCCGCATTGTCAAATTTAGTCTCCTCCTTGTTCATATACCCTTGCAAGGTTATCCGGGAGAAGTTGGATGCCTTGCCCTCCATACACAGGAGGATTGCGACTGTGAATTGTTTCTTTGTCAGCGTGGACTGACACTGTACCCACGCTGCGACCTTGGTCCACCAATTTCGGAAGGTGGAGCGGTTACCGTCCCATGAGCCTGGGTCGGCGAAGGCTTTGTATTGGGCGGGGGCGGGAGCGGATGTGGAGGCGGTGGCTGTGGTAGCCATGAATTGTTGATGCAGCTGCGACTGCTGCTGAATTATTCCAGCGAGGAACGTGAACTGATTCAACATGTCCTGCCATGTGACAGGGTCAGGGGCAGACATCCTTACTGTACCTTATCTTTCAAAGATACTCTGGGGATGCTTTACAGGAAGGGGAATTGGCGGCGGCGAAGGACGGTGCGAGGGCGAAGAATGGAAAGGTTGAGGTGACCTTGGTCCCAACTGGGGTCGTACTCGGAACGGATATAACGTGGGTCCTGCTGGTAGACTCGGCAAGGACGACAGTAACGGGGAGCGACTTGTTGACGAGCTTGTTCGAGAGCGACGGGATCCCAGTCATCATTGGGGTCAAAGTTCAAAGGTACGCTGAAGTTGTCTACGGCAGCAGGAGCGGGGATAACGACATTGAGTTGATAAAATGCTAAGGCAGTGGCTTGTCTGCGACGAACGTAACAGTCAATGTGCGAGGACCGTGGCATAAAACGAAAGAAGCGGGATGTAGATGGGTCAGGCTTCGGGGAGTCCTGTTCAAGTGTTGTCAGCCTTGAACAACTATAAACGACGAGCACCTTAGAACACAGGTGTGAGGAGGAACTGAATAAAGACGTAGAAGCGACGACGGCGAGTATTGACGACGAGCGATACGGCGAGCAAGAGATTGGTAGTGGGGAGCGAGACGACGATGGTGACGATGTGCAACATAAAGAGAGTCCCTTTACAGAGGACCAAACTGGCAGAGTAGAAGAGAGTGGTATTCAGATGGACAAGGTCCCTATGAGGAAGGGAGGAGTACAAATGAACAGGACTTGGGAAATTACGGAGACTAAGGTAGGGTTTATATAGGGAGAGACGACTTTAGGGGAGACGTGGGAGATAGAATGTAACGGAAGGTCATGGAATATGAAAGAAGGAAAGAAGCATACGTGTGAGAAAAAGAAGCTGTCCATGAGGCGTGACATCATAATGATGTCATGGTCTAGGCCCTAGGTCAGATGATAGTTCCCGCGATCACGTGCACTGGTCACGTGATCTTGGAAAAGGATTAGGGGTAAAACAGTGCTCAGGGATCGAAGGATATAAGCGAAGTGTAAAGTAAGAAAAGTGAAAATCGTACGGGTTGGACACGAACTATAACACTACCAATGGTTCAAGTATTTTCTTCATACAATAAAAGAATAGATGATAACCTGTGACAGAGTTGTCCTCAGAGGAATCCAGCTTGGCCACAGGTATGTAGCCCAGTAAAATGGAGGCATGGTGAGCTGGCTGATGTCACACATCCTTGAAAATGTTTCCTATATTTAAATATATGAGCCAAGCATTCTTGTCCCCCTTGAACTGTGATAGCTCAGCTTTATCTGATGCTAGAATCAGTGGAGTGATGGTTGCTTCAGCAGGCACACAATGCTGAAAACAGAATAAAGGTGTGATTTACTACTGATTGTTACATGTATACCCACCTGCATCTCCCACTACCAATTGTCTGTCCATATTTCATCATATCAGCAAGTTGTGCCCTAATTGTTGGCGCAGACTTTCTCTAGTGAGTATGTTATCTCCTCTTGAAATACAGGATTCCCAACCAATTCACGAACACAGACAACTGGATTGTGCAACCAGAGCTCAAGCTCTTCAACCTCAACTTCATTTCCAGCTATATCTTGGTTTCCACCAGGTTCAATGGCTTGTTCACTGCAGACTCACTTTGGACCCAGTGGGAAGCTGATCAATAAGCTTCATAATGGTATATTTGCTTTGATAACTTGGACATGTCTGATCTTGAGTCTTGTTCCCAACAAAGGTGAGTTTATATTCTCATTGTGAAAGTCATACTCACAATGGATAAATTTAGGAATTCATCCATAGCCTGCTGATTGGTGTTGCCAATCTGCCAATCTGCCAATCTGCCAACTCCCATTTGTTCTTGTCTGCAAATAGTGTGTACATGCCTTGTTCAGATGTGTCTTGAACATTACTCATCACTTCAAAAGATGTTTGCCCTGGACCTAGCACCTTTGCCACTGCATGTTCTTTGAACTCCATTGCATAGTGAGGAAACTGCTCATTTTCTTCTTCTTTATCTCCAGGTGTGTCTGTATTGCCTGTGTCCTCATCCACTTCTCCAGTATCTCCAGGTTGATGGGCAAGTTGACATTCATACAAAACTTCTGGGTGCTCTTCATATTCTGGTAAGTCATTGAATTTGATTGCTGCTTCCAGCACAGGACTCACTGAATGTTGTGTAACACAGTCTGTGGTGGCTGCTTGACATTGTGTTGAATGAGCAGTATGCCAGTACACACTACTCAAGGTAGGAAACACCTGGCCACAGTGGCCATAGATATGGCAGGCAAGTAATCTGACTTGGCCAACACACAGCATGATTGACTGTTGAAAATGTTTGTGCCCTAAGTTGTTCAGCCCCATTCCAGTCTCCATTCCAGTCTCCATTCTAGGTTACATTTCTCACTTATATGCTCAGTCAGTATTCCTATACCTACAAGTTTTTGGATTTAATGTTGGCATTCATTGTCATTGCCGTTTTTTTTTCACCTATAGACTACCATCAATTCACAGCTCCAACAATGTCTCGTGTTCCCAATGATCTTTCTTTTCCCCACCCTACCAAAAATACTCCTACTGAAAATACTTGTGATCATATACATCATCCAAGTGAGAAGGTGCAGGCTATGTTGGATAAGCACACAATGATTGACAATGAACTTTTACTCATTCACACAACAGAATACCACCAACATGAAAAACAGGCTTTTGAAAAGCTTGCTTTCATGAAGGTCAGGCATTATAAAGAGCTGACATGGAAGTGTGAGCAAGCTAACAAGACTGTTACACTTGGTCTGGGTAGGAGCGAGCATAGCCTTGGATAACCCCTAGTTGGTTAAGGGCAGACATGAGGAGTGTCAGAAACAATGCCAACAGAGGTTCAATGATCAAGAGTTGAAGAACAAGTCCTGAGAGGAGAGGTACCCAATGATGAGATTGAGGAGTTCACAAAGTGTCCAATTAAGTGGAGGACTAGGACAAGATCACAAAGATGGAGTTGACATGTAGAAGAGATCAAGGACAAGGGAACTAAGGGTATATTCCCAAGGAGAACTAAGCTAAGGGACAGGTGTTATGGTCCTAACCCGACCTTCCCTCCCAGATTGGGACAGACCCAACTGCAACCTGTAATTCTCAACCCCTATCTTTTGGGAGTCACGTGACCAGCAGCACGTGACCGTGGGATGGTGTCACATGATTAGGTCTAGACTCGAAGCCTAGACTCCTATGACGTCATTACCTCATGTCTAGCTTCTTTCCTTCCTTTTAATTACCGCTGGTCTAGACTTTCACTTTCACATGTCACTTAGGGTTTCTTCTCACACTACGCTTCTCTTTCTGATGGATAGTTCCATACTCTCACGTCTGCCCTAAACTACCATCATGTATATAAACCCTAGGTAGACGACTGGACTCGCCAGTCTTATTCACTTCGTTATTGGCACTGGACTCTGTCCCCTGCTGTGACTACCTGAGTACCGCTCCATCCTCATCATGCCAGTCGTTTGTGAGCTTCCCTTGTAAAGGAAACTCTCCTCGTCGTCGTTTCTTTCGTCTTCATCGTTGCATGCCGTTTAAAGTTCGAGTTCAGTGTGGCAGACACTTGTCTTGCAACAACAGGTACGCAATGCAGAAAGTTTATATACTTAAAGGGAGCATGCATGAACCAAGCTATGTAATCAGGGTAAAGGGCACGCTTGGTAAGTGCCAAGAGAATGAGTAATACCAAGCAAAGAGATATGACTTGGTATAAGTCATGTATGATCAGTTATGACTCAATGGGAGTCAGGATCTGAAATAATGGTACAAGTGATGACAGTATGAGAAAGGTGAGCCTGAAGGGGTTACCATGGAATGACAGTCATCATAAGAGAAAGGATCCGAGAATGTGCAATGGTAGTGTGAGAAAGGTGAACCTGGGAGTTACTGTGGAGTATCTACCATTGTAAGAGAAAAGATCTGAAAATGTGTGATGGTAGTGCAAGAAAGGTGAACCCAGGGGTTACTGTGGAGTGTCTACCATCATAAATGACAAGACACATGAGAAAAGGTACATAGGTGATGACAAGGAGAAAAGGAATCATAACAAAGACTATGGAACAAGGCTCAATGAAGGCTATGGTGACAGCTAACACCAACACTGCACATACCATGCAGCCACTCACCTCCAATAATGGGGTACCCATTTTTTCATTGTTTTGGAGGCATATTCTTGAAATACTGACATTGTCTGTCTACAGTTTATCTCCAGGCTTGTCATGAGTGATAGTTCCAGCATCACTAGAGCAGCTCTCCTGTCACTGCTCATTCACTGCAAGGAAAATATATCCCCAGCACCTGTGCTGGCTAGCAGGCCAATCCACCCAGCCCCAAAGCAGGCTTCTGACATGATCCCACCATGCATCTGTGCCCTTATGCCAATCCAGTCCATCAACCTATGGCATCTTAGGCATGAGAATGTAGTATGGGACATTGACAATCTCTCCATGACCAAAGATCCCATGCACCAAAATCCACTGAATTTAGGCTCCTTTAAGAGGGTGTGTGACCACATATCAAGCACACTAACCCTAACAGCAATATGGAGCAGAATACACTTGGTAACAATGGAGAGACAGTTAATAATTTCCAAGTCTATCATGCTAATGATGTACCCCTGGAACAAACAGTAATCAGGCACAAGTGGTGTGCAGTCATCCTCAGTGACAGTGATGAGGAAAATGAGGGTATATCCAATGTGAAGTTGAAGGACTCACCAAGTGACCTCTCTGCTCTGAGTCCAGAGATGCTTGCAATTGCTGCAGCTTCACTTCTCATTGTGCCACCTGCTATTAGCAACACCACCATACCAGCTACTAGGGCATCAGCAAAGGGATATCCCAAAGTGAGTGATTATGACCAGGCCATGTGGTTGGTCCTGCAAACTGCCATTGAAATTTACTATGCAATTTTGTTAAAAGGGGACCCATTCCCTACCACAATGAAAGAACTCATATGGGCAAAGACTGCATGGTCATGCACTTGCCATCACCATGCTATGGAAATGGACAACAATGCCACCTTGTTGAAATTGGTAAGTACCTATCATTCATTGCATGTCAGATCTCAATCAAGTTATAGATTACCATGCAAAGTACTCATATTCAAGGACAATTCAAGGCAAAGGCTTGGCCCATAGTTGAAATCATGTATGGCTTTGAAATCAGGGCAGACAAGGCACAAACTCATCAATGACCTCAAGCAGGACTCATCATTCATTTTTCATGTAAGTCTGCATCCAAAATCCCTGATAAACAAGCTAATGCAGTTTGCATCAAGACTCATGATGCTACCCTTGATGAACATACAGGGCTTTATACTAATTCAGCCATTCAACAACTCATCAACAAAATCTTGTTCAAGAACATGAATAATGATGGCTTCTGCTGGAGAAAGTATTACCCACCATTCCCACATGCTGGGTTTGCCTTGGCACTCACTGCTGTAAGTTAATTTAATACTCATTCATTCTCACTGACAAGTTCCACAGATTAAGCGTGCAATTGATGAGTGAGCTTCAGATGGATGTGAAATGATCTCATTTAAAGATGATAACTACTCTAACATATTCAACAGCCACCTAACATCACTTGACAAGTTTGACAAGACAACTGCCAGTTACCAGTTACTTCCAAACCTGCTGGACCAAGTCTATGCAAATGGAAGGTAAGTCATTTATAAAGACATCTGTCGCTGTAATTAATTGCTCGATGAAAGCATGCATGCAGGAGTCACAGTGCTGACTGCAACTGAGGAGGAAAAGAAGACCATTCCCAACCATGCATTCATGAACACAATCCACAAATATCAAGAAATGGAGGGCACGAACAAGACTGGGGCCAACAATGCTAGTGGAGATATGGGGTAGGATGAGGATATGGAACAGGAAGATTTGGATTCAGTACCAGATGATGAGGCAGATTCAGAGTTGATTGGTATGATGACAATGAGGGTACTATGTAGAATGTTTTGACTCTAGTATTGAATATAGCAGATGTCATGTTTTATTGAGCATGATCATTGAGCTACAGTCAGCTACAGCAACTACATGGTCAATCTATGGCAGCTATTGTGACTATATAGCATGTATAGCATAGTGTTTTTTTGGCTACATAGTACTATATCAACATTGGCCAATACTATGTGTTATAGTTCATGTCCAACCATATGCTTCTCATTTTCCTTACCTTACACTTCACTCATATCCTATGATCCCTGAGCACCCTTTACCATTAGTCATCTTCCCAAGGTCATGTGACCAGTGCATGTGACCATGGGAAATATCACCTGACCTGGGGCCCAGACCGTGACATCACTATGATGTCATGCCTCATGGACAAATTCTTTCTCCCACATTTGTGCTTCTTTTATTCTATGACCTTCCATCATGTTCTGCGATATTCTACCTCTCACACCTGCCCTGAAGTCACCCATACCTATAAAAACCCTACCTTACTCTCCGTAATTTCTCCAGTCCTGTTCACTTGTATTTCTCCCTTCCTCATAGGGACCTTGTACACTTGAATACCACTCTTCCTTTACTCGCCAGCCTAGTCCTCTGCAAAGGGACCACTACATGCTCCACCTCATAACAGTTATTCTCCCAATCCCAACCACATGTATCGTCTTCACCATATCACTCGTCCTCAACACTCGTCGCCACCATCTCTTAATGTTCTACCAACTCCTCATGCCTGTTGTATAGGTGCTCGTCATTTTAGTTGTTCAAGGCCGACAACACTTGAACAGGACTCCCCAAAGCCTGACTCGTAATGTCCCGCTTCTTCACATCGTTTTATGCCATGGTCCTCACACATTGACCATTATATTTGACACAGACAAGCCGCCACACTCCAGTTCTACCAACTCAACGTCCCCACCCCCGCTGCCATAGATAATTTCAGCATTCTCCTTAACTTCGACCCAAATGACAACTGGGACCCCACTACTCTTACCCTCACTCGTCAACAAGCAGTTCCCCATCGCCGTCGTCCTCGCTGAGTCTATCAGCAGGACTCCCATTACATCAGATCAGAATACAACCCAGGTTGGGACATCAGTCATCCAAATCTCTCCATCCTCCGCCCCCATGTTGTTCTTCGCTGTCGCCAGTTCCCATTCTTCTAACTTCCCCAGAGTGTTTTTGGAAGATAGAATGCAATAAGGATGTCAGGAGAACCCACACCAGTAACATGGCAAGACATTTTAAACCAGTTCTCGTTCCTCTCAAACATGATGCAGCAATGGCAGCAGCTGCAACAACAATTCATAAATGCCACCGCTGCTGCCGCCCCTGCTGCCCCTGCTCCAACTCCCACTCCCATCGTCGCACCTCCTCCTCCTTCGTCATACAAAGCATTTGCCAACCCAGGCATGTGGGACGGCAATAGGTCTACCTTCCGTAACTGGTGGACAAAGGTTGCTGTGTGGACCCAATGTCAGTTTATGCTCACATGCAAACAATCCACAGTGGCCGTCCTTTTGCGCATGAACGGTAAGGCTGCTGACTTCGCGCACATCACCCTCCAAGGCTATATGACCAAGGAGGACAACAAAATAACCGATGCTGAGAAGGTGAATGTGTGGCCCAAATGGTCCACACTCAAAAGGAAGGTCGAAGCTCACTTCCACATCGACATCGTCACAGAGGAATCCTATTGGAAACTCCTCTCGCTCAAGCAGGGCACTATGCCCATAGAAGTCTTCCTGCAGCAATTTGAGCTGCTCAGGTCTGATGCTGACCTGTTTAAAGATCAAGCATTAAGGATGTACAAAGAGGGCATTGACTACCAGATCTATGCCCAGATCTCTCTCCATGATCTGGCAATCGATAACATGCTGGACAAATGGCAAGAAACCGCCATCGCCATCGGCAAAATTTTCAACCAGATGCATTTGGAACGCTTGCGTCTAACAACTAATCAGTTCCAACTCCACTCAAACCAGTTCACCGAGATGGGTACTCAGCCGGACCGAGGGGCCCCTATGGATACATGCGCTATCCAGTCTACCACCAAGTCGCACACATGCTACAATTGCAATGAGGTCAGGCACCTCTCAAGGAATTGCAAAAAGCCCCGCTGCCCCTGGGGTCAGCCACAGTTTAACTCACTTATGGGTCGCACTACCTACCCACCCCCTCGCACACAAACTCAGGAGATCACCGCTCCCTCTGCCAGCGAACAAGGTTCCGGAAATCCCCCGTGGATGACCGAAGAGGTGCAAGCCTACTATTATGACCTCTTTGAGGCATGCGCACACCAAATGGCTGCCGATGGACTAAAGGAAAAGGGAAAAGGGAAAGCCGAGTGAACCTGGGAGGTGTTCCCTTGGCTACGAACAATACACATGTACTTTCTTCTCATTCTTCTTCTCATGCTTCCAATAGGTTTTCTGTTCTCAATATCAAAGGGGAGATGGACGACGATGTAGTTGATGATACATCGAACTTTACTTCTACTTATGTCTCACAGTCTGACAAGACATCTCACTTGAGTGTGGCACCAGACTCTAAAAAAGATGTGCTTAATTCCTTGTTAAAAGAAAAAATATCACTTTCTCCTATTTACAAATCCTCCTGTGCTTCGTTTTCTCATGTTGAACCATCTACCTCTCAAGGAGGAGAATTCGACATTCTCACTAACGTCTCCTTTCAGAAAAACAACGAATGGCACGAATGTGTTACCAAAGCCCTACTTGACTCAAGAGCCATTCAAACCTTCGTCAACAAAAAATGGATAAAAAATAATGGTATCTCTATGCTTCCTCTTTCTAACGCTATTGCCATCACCAACACTGATGGTACTGTTTCCAAACATGGACAAATAACACACTATGCTTCCATTATACTAATGTTTCAAGGACATTCCAAGGAAGTCGATGCACTAGTCGCAACCCTCGGAACGCATAATATCATCCTAGGTTATGATTGGTTCCGACACCACAATCCTCTCATTGATTGGAAGGATATGACCATCGTTTTCTCTTGCTGTACGTGCAACTGTTGAGCTACTAACACCCCACAGTTAATCAAAGACATCTGGAATGTCAACATTCGTTCTATCAAGGAGGAACTTGCTGACAAAGTCCCCAAGCAATATCACGCCTTCCTTGATGTATTTAGTAAGGAAGAATCAAAATGCATGCCTGTACACAAACCCTGGGACCATGCCATCGACCTTAAACCCGACTTCGTTCCCAAGAAAGGACGAGTCATTCCACTCTCTGACAAAGAAATAGACGAAGTCCGTAACTTTATTTCTAGTGAACAAGAAAAGGGCTATATTCAGCCCTCTAAATCCCCTCAAACCACACCTGTCTTTTTTTATTCCAAAGAAAACCAGAGAAAAGTGTCTTGTATGGATTACTGATATCTAAATGAGGGTACAGTAAAAAACTCATATCCCCTTCCACTCATTTCTTCTCTAGTTGATCACCTCAAAGGCGCTGACAAATTCACATGCCTTGATCTGCAATGGGGGTACAACAACATTTGTATCAAAGAAGGCGACAAATGGAAAGCTACCTTTGTCACTCCACTTGGGGCTTATGAGCCCATCATTATGTATTTTGGCATGACTAACTCCCTGCCAACCTTCCAACAGATGATGAACAACATCTTCAACGACATGTACGCCATCGTTATTGTCTACTTGGACGATATGTGTATATTCACAAAGGGAAAGTCAGACGATAATCATTCAAAAGTCGTCATGGAGGTGTTGCAGCGCTTGTGCGACAACGACCTCTATGCTAAACCTGAAAAATGTGTATTTAATGCTGACAAAGTTGACTTCTTAGGCATGACCATATCAAAAAACAGGGTTGGCATGCAATCCAAAAAGGTTGATGCAATCCTCAACTGGCCGGCCCCCACAAAACTTAAACAACTTCAATCTTTTCTTGGACTCTGTAATTATTACCGTCGATTTATTAATGGTTTCAGACAGATCGCCCGCCCACTTAATGATCTCACCAAGAAAGGCATTATGTATGTATGGGGAGAGGCCCAACAAACTGCGTTTGATATGCTCAAAAAACAATTCACCACAGCACCTCTCCTCGCTTTCCCCGATTCAACTAAAGATATGCGTGTTGAAATAGATGCAAGCAACATCGCCACCGGGGCTGTTCTATCAGTCCTGGGGGAGGATAAGTTATGGCGTCCCTGTGCTTTTCTTTCTCACTTTCTTTCTCCTGCAGAGAAAAACTACCCTGTATATGACACAGAACTCCTTGCTATTATTCGCACTCTTGAGGAGTGGCGTCATTATCTTATCAGAAAAACTAACTTCAAAATCTGGACAGATCATAAGAACCTTGAATATTGGAAAAAAACACAAACACTGTCCAGACAACAAGCTTGCTGGCACGAATTATTACAGGAATTTAACTATACCCTTATCTACAAACCCGGATCCACCAACGGCCGTGCCGATGCTCTCTCCCACCACCCCGACCATGGTGATGCCATTGATAACCTCAATGAAAACATCATCGTCTTCCCCTCCACCGTCATCCGTGTTGCTAACTTATCTATCCCCATCACGCTTACCTCCAAGGACGCGCACATCCCTACCAAGAGCTCTGACGCCGTGGCCGGCTTCGATCTTTATTCCACCACAGATCTTGACATCCCCACCCACAACTAGTCTCTCATCCCCACCCATGTCGAGATTCAGCTCCCTATCGGCATGTACGGGAGAATTGCACCACGATCAGGCCTCATCTTCAAACATAAAATTGATGTCATGGCCAGAGTCATTGATGCTGCTTATAGGGGAGAAATTGGTGTAATTCTCTTCAATCATTCCTCCACCCCTTTCCACATATCTAATGGCGATTGTATCACCCAACTGATTATTGAAAAAATAGAAAATCCAACACTCACAAAAACCGAGACTCTTGACAAGTCCCAACGTAATGATAAAGGTTTTGGCTCCATGGGAGTTCAAGCCATCTCTTCCACTACACTCACTCTGAACTTTGATACTAAATTATGTTTTGAATCAGCAAAGATGGACATTGACACGATCAACAAATATGAATACTATGCTGAGGAAAAACTTTTCAAATCTTCTAACAGCATCGTTTTTGTGCCCTCTTCTCTTTGCAATGAACTCATCTCTCTTTTCCATGATTCCCCCATGTCTGGTCATCCTGGCCGCGATCGTACCATATTCTCTCTTAAAAAGTTTTATTGGTGGCCAGGAGCTGCCAAAGACATTGCCAATTATGTGGAACACTGCCAGGTGTGCTCCCTCACGAAGGGATCGTCAAAGCCACCAGCAGGAAAACTTATGCCTCTCCCTACTCCTCCTCACCCATGGGTTGATATATCTATCGATTTCATCACAGGTTTTCCCACCTCTAATGGGTATGACACTATCAGTATTGTTGTTGATCGCTTCTCTAAAGAAATCATTCTTTTCCCCTGTCTTAAAACCACTTCTTCCGCAAACTTAGCTGTTTTATTTAGAGACCACGTATGGTGTTCTCACAGACTTCCCTCATCCATAGTGTCGGACCGAGGCCCCCAGTTCATCTTGGAATTCACAAAAGAGTTGTGCAAGGTCTTGGGCATCTCTCAAAAACTTTCTACTGCCTACCACCCCCAGACCGATGGACAAACGGAGTGCATCAACCATGAGATACTCACTTATCTTCGAGCATATGTTGCAAAGAAGCAGGATTCTTGGGCATCTCATCTCAAAATGGTGCAATTCGTCCACAATGCCTCCCTTACCACCGCTACTGGCACTTCCCCCTTTTCCATCACGCATAATTATCAGCCCCGTCTCAGAGTTGAACCATCATCTTCTACCACCCCTGGGGGGTCGTTTGCTAACACTATGGGCAAGGACCACAATGAGATCTTTGCCATTTTGCAGAAAACCCAGGATCGGATGTCCTACGTACAAGAATCCAAACATTCCTCCACCCCTAACTATTCAATCGGTGATCTCGTGTGGCTATCCACCGAGCATCTTTCCCTTCCCTATCCCATGCGTAAATTAACTCAAAAGTTTATCAGCCCTTACTGTATCACCGCTCTCCTCCCTAATGCTGTCACTCTTCACCTCCCTTCCCACATCTCCATCCATCCCACCGTAAATATTTCCCATGTAAAACCCTACAAAGCTCCACTGGCCGGTCAACCCGTATTTAAACCAGATGCCATCACCGTGACCGAAGATCGGCACGAAGAGTACAAGATTGATTTTATTGCCGTCTCTCATCTCCATCACAGAAAACTTCAGTACCTCATCCACTGGAAGGGTTGGGATGAAGTCGACCGTACTTGGGAGCCGGCCATTAACTTAAAACACGTGCAGGATGCCATTGCTGATTTCCATCAGTCTCACCCTAATGCACCCAGACCTATCCACTCCATCTCCGAGACCAATTTCCTCTCCTTATTCTGACCCTTTGGACCCTCCTATACCGAATTCACAGGCTCGAGATTGGACCTCGAATCTAGTGAATGGGGGGTAATGTTATAGTTTGTGTCCAACCGTACACTTCTCATTTTCCTTACCTTACACTTCGCTCATATCCTATGATTCCTGAGCACCCTTTACCATTAGTCATCTTCCCAAGGTCATGTGACCAGTGCACATGACCGTGGGAAATGTCACCTGACCTGGGGCCCAGACCATGACATCACTATGATGTCACGCCTCATGGACAACTTCTTTCTCCCACATTCATGCTTCTTTTATTCTATGACCTTCCACCATGTTCCACGATATTCTACCTCTCACACCTGCCCTGAAGTCACCCATACCTATAAAAACCCTACCTTACTCTCCGTAATTTCTTCAGTCCTGTTCACTTGTATTCCTCCCTTCCTCATAGGGACCTTGTACACTTGAATACCACTCTTTCTTTACTCACCAGCCTAGTCCTCTGCAAAGGGACCACTACATGCTCCACCTCATAACAGTTATTCTCCCAATCCCAACCATGTATATCATCTTCACCGTATCGCTCATCTTCGACACTCATCGCCACCATCTCTTAGTGTTCTATCAACTCCTCATGCCTGTTGTATAGGTGCTCGTTGTTTTAGTTGTTCAAGGCCAACAACACTATGTAGCTTATATACTAGGGGGAAGACAACTGCAGCCACAAATGCTACATAGACTATGTAGTGCTATATTGTGTAGTCCGTTTTTCCTGATGTAGCATCCAAGTACATTGCAGAATCATCAGTGTGGGAGTAGAAACCTCCAAATGGGCCACATAGATCCTCTTATACATCA
>JBBPLZ010000132.1:0-20075 GCA_038090055.1 Hemileccinum hortonii | reverse complement strand
TTTCGACCTCCTGGTTTACTCACTCTGTTTCTCCATCAGTTTGTGGATGATATGTGGTGGAGAGAGCAAGGTCGTATGAGAGGAGGTGTCAGAGTTCCTTAGTGAAGGAGGATGCAAATTGTGGACTGTGATCAGAGATAATCCCCTCATAGAGGCCAAACTGAGTGAAGACTTTGTTGAAGAAAAGCTGTGCTATTCCTTTGGCAGTTACCATGGACGTAGTAGGGCAAAGAATTACCCTCTTTGTAAGCCCATGATTGACCATGACCAAGAACAAATCAAAGCTGGAGAACAGAGGAAGACCAGTGATCAAGTCACAGGAGACCTGCTGGAAGGGGCATGTGCATGAGGAATGAATGGGGACAAGAGGAGGGACTGTGGGGTGTGTGTTAACTTTGTTTTGTTGGCAGGTGGTACAGCCAGCGATGTATTGGTGGATGAACTGGGCAAGGCCCAACCACCAATATTGAGCAGAGACAAGTTGATGCATTTTCAAGTAACCCAGGTGGCCTGTTGTTTCATGGTTGTGGCACCCAGCCACCACATCACAGTGAAGAGACCTGTTGGGAGGAATGTAAGTATGACCTTTAAAAGAGAGGAGGCCATCGGAGTAGGACCAATCATCATGGTTGATATGGAATGGGGAGATTTTGAGTTTGTTGTCGGCAGTTGCCTAGATGGCATTTAGGACGAGGGGGTCAGATGCAGAGAAGGTGACAATTTTGTCATGGAGGGTGGTGTCAATGAGATTGACGAACATGAAGTCTGTTACGATTCCTATGCTTTGCCCTTGTCTATGCACTTTTTCTTACATGTCTTATCCTTGACGATGGTAGATACTCCACAATAACCTATGGGTTCACCTTTCTTGCACTACCATCATACACTTTCACCTCTTTTGTTTCATGATGACTGATACTCCACAGTAACCCCTTTGGGTTCACCTTTCTTGCACTGTCATTGCTTGTACCATTGTCTCAGGTCCTGACTCACATTGAGTCATAACCAACCACACATGACTCATACCGAATCATATTCCTTTGCTTGGCATTACTCATTCTCTTGGCACTTACCAAGCATGCTCCTTACCCTGATTACTTAGCTTGGTCCGTGTGCATTCTCCTTAGGTATATAAACCCCTGTGCTGCATACCTGTCCCTTAGCTTAGTTCTCCTTGGAAATATACCCATAGTCCCTTGTCCTTGATCCACTCAACACATCGACTTCCATCTTCATGATCTTGTCCTTATCCTCTGCTTAAATTGGATACTTTGTGAACTCCTTGATCTTGTTGCTGGTTATCTCTCCCCCCAGGACTTATTCTTTGACTCTTGATTGTTGAACACCCTGTCAGCACTGACCCAACACTCCTCACATCTGCCCTTAGCCAACTAGGGGTTATCCAAGGCTATGCTTGCTCCTACCCGGATCAAGCATAATAGAGTTGGGGAGGACAATGACATCAGAGTTGTCATTGTCGGAGTCTGGGACAAGATCAGGGTGGCAGGAAAGAGCATCAGGTCTGGCAAGGAGTTTGCCAGGGACATGGATGATTTTCAGATCAAAATCTGTGAAGTCAAGAAGCCACTGGGCTTGGTGGTGGTTGAGTTCTTGGGCCTGATGGAAATAGGTCAGGTTCTTGTGATCGGTGAAAACTTGAACAGGGAAGGTGGAGCTGTGAAGATAGTGGTGCCATATCTTGAGGGTGTTATAGTTCATGTCCAACCCATACGCTTTTTCACTTTTCTTTATCTTACACTTCGCTCATATCCTATGATCCCTGAGCATCATTTATCATTAGTTCCTTTCCAAGGTCATGTGACCAGTGCATGTGACTGCGGGAAATGTCACCTGACCTGGGGCTCAGACCATGACATCACTATGATGTCACACCTCATGGACACCTTCTTTCTCTCACATTCATGCATCTTTCCTTCCATGACATTCCATCATATTCCATGTCATTCTATCTCTCATGCCTGCCCTAATGTCATCTCTGTCTATATAAACCTTACCCACTCCTCTGTAATTTTCCCAGTCCTGTTCACTTGTATTCCTCCCTTCCTCATAGGGACCTTGTGTACTTGAATACCACTTCTCTTTACTCTGCCAGCCTAATCCTCTGTCAAGGAACAACTTATGCTTCATCTCGTGACCATCATCCTTCCGATCCTGACTACCAACATCGTCTTCACCGTCTCACTCGTATTCAGTACTCGTCACCATTGTCTTTACATCTTCTATCAACTCCTCGCACCTGTGGTTTAGGTGCTCATTGTCATTAGTAGTTCAAGGCTGATAACACTTGAACAGGACTCCCTGAAGCCTGATATGTCTTATCCTGCTTCTTTCCGTTTATGCCACGGTTCTTGTGCATTGACCGTTACTTCCATCACAGACAAGTTGCTGCACTCGCCTTTTACCAATTAAACGTTCCTGCCCCCACTCCTGTTGAATTCGACCCCAATGATGACTGGGACCCAGAAGAACTCACCGCCACTTGTCACCAAGCTGCTCCCCATCATCATCGTCCTTGCCACATCTACCAGCAGGACCCCCGATACATCTGTTCAGAATACAATCCCGGTTGGGACCTCGGTCATCCTAACTTCTCCGTTCTCCGCCCCTGCACTGTCCTCCGCTGTTGCCAGTACCCATTCTTCTAAATCCCCAGAGTGTTTTTGGAAGATAGAATGCAGTAAGGATGTCTGGAGAACCCGCTCCCGTAACATGGCAGGACATCTTAAATCAGTTCCAGTTTTTGTCAAATATTATGCAGCAGCAGGCGCAGTTGCAACAACAGTATATAACAACTGCAACTGCCACTGCAGCCGCCGCTGCCACTCCCGCTCCCGCTCCCATTGTCGTGCCCCCTCCTCCTTCCTCCTACAAAGCATTCACCGACCTAGGCACTTGGGACGGCAACAGAGCCACCTTCTGTAACTGGTGGACCAAGATAGCTGCATGGACCTAGTGCCAGTCCATGTTGACCTGTAAACAGTCAACCATGGCCATCCTCTTGCGCATGGATGGTAAGGCCGTGGACTTTGCGTGCATAACCCTCCAAGGTTACATGACTAAGGAGGATAATAAAATCACTGATGCCGAAAAGGCAAATGTGTGGTCCAAGTGGTCCACACTCAAAAGAAAGGTTGAGTCCCACTTCTGGATCAACATCGTCACGGAGGAATGTTATCACAAACTCCTCTTGCTCAAACAGGGCAACATGCCCATCAAAGTTTTCACGCAGCAATTCAAGCTGCTCAGGTCTGACGCTGACCTGTCAAAAGATCAGGCATTACGACTCTATAAGGAGGGTATCAATTACCAAATCTATGCCCAGATTTCTCTCCATGACCCCACCATCAACAATATGCTTGATAAATGGCAAGAAACCACCATATCTATTGGAAAAAATTTCAACCAGATGCACCTGGAATGATCGCATCTGCAGACTAACAAATTCCAACCCCATTCAGGTAACCAGTTCACCAAGATGGGCATGCAACCGGGCCGAGGGGCCCCAATGGATACCCACATCATCCAGTCCACTACGGAGATGCGGACATGTTATAACTGCAATGAGGTAGGACACCTCTCATGAAATTGCAAAAAGCCTTGTTGTCCTCAGGGCCGGCCACAGTTTAACCCACTTATGGGTTGCACCACGTATCTGCCCCCTTGTACTCAAACTCGGGAGATCACCGCTCCCTCCGCTGGTGAACAAGGTTCCGGAAATCCCCCATGGATGACTGAAGAGGCGCAAGCCTATTACTATGACCTCTTTGAGACTTGTGTGTGCCAAATGGCCGCTGATGGACTAAAGGATTCGGGAAAAGGAAAAGCCGAGTGAACCTGGGAGGTGTTCCCTCAGCCATGGATAATAAGCATGTACTTTCTCATTCTTCTTCTCTTTCTCTTTCTTCTCCTAATAAGTTTTCCATTCTTGATATTGAAGGGGAGATGGACAGTGATGTAGTTGATGACATACCGAACTTTATCTCTACATATGTTTCACAGTCTGACAAGGCGTCTCATTTGAGCATGGCACCAGACTCTAAAAAAGGTGTGCTTAATTCCTTGATAAAAGAAAAAATATCTCTTTCTCCTATCTACAAATCCTCCTGTGCTTCCTTTTCACACGTCAAACCCTCTACCTCTCAAGGAGGAGAATTTGACATATTAACTAACATTTCATTCCAGAAAAACGATGAATGGCACGAATGTGCTACCAAAGCTCTACTCAACTCAGGAGCAGTTCAAACCTTCGTTGACGAAAAATGGGTAAAAAACAATGGTATCTCTATGCTTCCCCTCTCTAACGCCTTTGCTATCACCAACACTGATGGTATGGTATCCAAACATGGACAAATTACTCATTATGTCTCGGTTATACTAACATTCCAAGGATATTCTGAGGGAGTCGATGCGCTAGTCGCAACTCTTGGAACTCATAATATCATTCTCAGTTTTGATTGGTTCCATCATCACAATCCTCTCATCGATTGGGAGGATAAGACTATCATCTTCTCTCATTGCACTTGTAATTGTCGGGCTACTAATGCCCCACAGCTCATCAAGGACATCTGGAATGTCAACATTCGTTCTATCGAAGAGGGACTCATCAACAAACTCCCCAAACAATACCACACCTTCCTCAATGTATTTACTAAGGAAGAATCAAAATGCATGCCCATACGCAAACCATGGGATCATACCATCGACCTTAAAGCCGATTTCGTTCCAAAAAAGGGACGAGTCATTCTGCTCTCTGACGCCAAACTTGAAGAAGTTCATAACTTTATTTCTAGTGAACAAGAGAAGAGTTACATCCAACCCTCTAAATCCCCTCAAACTGCGCCAGTATTTTTTATTCCCAAGAAAACTGGAGAAAAACACCTCGTTATGGATTACTGATATCTAAACGAGGGTACAGTAAAACATTCCTACCCCCTTCCACTCATTTCTTCACTAGTCGACTGCCTCAAAGGCGCTGATAAATTTACATGCCTCGATCTGCGATGGGGGTATAATAATGTTCATATTAAAGAAGGCAATGAATGGAAAGCCACCTTCATTACTCCACTTGGGGCTTATGAGCCCGTCGTTATGTATTTTGGTATGACTAATTCCCTGCCAACCTTCCAACAGATGATGAATGACATCTTCAACAATATGTATGCCATCGTTATCATTTACTTGGATGACATGTGCATATTCACAAAGGGAAAGTCTAACAATAATCACTCAAAAGTTGTCATGGAGGTGTTGCAGCGCTTGCGCGACAACGACCTCTATGCCAAACCAGAAAAATGTGTATTTAATGCTAATGAAGTTGACTTCTTAGGCATGACCATATCGAAAAATGGGGTTGGCATGCAATCCAAAAGAGTCGACACTATCCTCGACTGGCCAGTCCCCACAAAACTAAAACAATTGCAATCATTTCTCAGTCTCTGTAATTATTATCATCATTTTATTAACGGTTTCGGACAGATCGCACGCCCTCTTAACGACCTTATCAAGAAGGGTGTTACGTATGTATGGGGAGAGGCCCAACAAACTGCGTTTGATACGCTCAAAAAACAATTTACTACAGCACCCCTCCTCGCCTTTCCAGACTCAAGTAAAGATATGTGCGTTGAAACAGATGCCAGCGATATCGCCACCAGGGCTGTTTTATCGGTCCTGGGGGAGGATAAGTTATGGTGCCCTTACACCTTTCTTTCACATTCACTCTCCCCAGTGGAGAAAAACTATCCTGTTTACGATAAAGAGCTTCTAGCCATTATCCATGCTCTTGAGGAGTGGCGCCATTATCTTATCGGAAAGACTAACTTTGAAATCTGGACAGATCACAAAAACCTAGAATATTGGAAAAAACCACAAACACTGTCCGGACGACAAGCTTGCTGGCATGAGTTATTACAAGAATTTAACTACACACTTATTTATAAACCTGGATCCACCAACGGCTGTGCCGATGCTCTCTCCCGCCACCCCGACCATGGTAATGCCATTGACAATCTCAACGAAAACATCATTGTCTTCCTTTCTACCGTTATCCACGTTGCTAACTTAACCATCCCTATTACACTTACCTTCAAGAACGCACGCATCCTGTTAACAGCCTTGAACAAACAATGACAACAACCTCTTAAATGACAGGTTGGAGGAGTTGGTAAAAAATGAGAAGACGACGGCAACGAGTGTGGTAGATGAGGGAGACGGCGAAGACAATATTCGTTGTCGGTATCGGGAGAATCACAGTAACAAGATGAAGCATAAAGTGGTCCTTTGACAGGGAACTAGACTGGCAGAGAAAAGAGGAGTGGTATTCAGATGTACAAGGTCCCTATGAGGAAGGGAGGAATACAAGTGAACAGGACTAGGGGAATTATGAAGAGTAAGGTAGGAGATGACTTTAAGGCGGGCGTGGGAGATGGAATGTGAGAGAACATGATGGAAGGAAAGAAGTGTAAGTGTGAGAGGAAGAAGATGTCCATGAGGCATGACATCATAGTGATGTCATGGTCTAGGCCTCAGGTCAGGTGATGTTTCCTGTGGTCACATGCACTGGTCACGTGACTTTGGAAAGAGAACTAATGGTAAACAAGGCTCAGGGATCATAGGATATGAGTGAAGTGTAAGGTAGAAAAAATGAAAAAGTGTACAATGTGGACACGAACTATAACACATCCCCACCAAGGGCTCTGACGCTGCAGCCAGTTTCAATCTTTATTCCACCTCAGATCCTGACATCCCTGCCCATGACCAGACACTTATCCCCACCCATGTCAAGATTCAACTCCCTATCAGCACGTATGGAAGAATTGCACCATGATCAGGCCTTGCCTTCAAGCATAAAATTGACGTCATGGCCGGAGTCATTGACACCGATTATAGGGGAGAAATTGGTGTAATTCTCTTCAATCATTCCTCATCTCCATTCCACGTATCTAACAGCGATCGCATCGCCCAACTAATTATTGAAAAAATAGAAAACCCCATACTCATAGAAACCAAGACTCTTGAAGAGTCTGAATGTAATAATAAAGGTTTGGCTCCACTGGAGTCCAAGCCATTTCTTCTACTACTCTAACACCGAACTTTGACACTAAACTTCGTTTTGAATCAGCAAAGATGGACATTGATGCGATCAACAAATATGAGTATTACACAGATGAAAAACTGTTTAAATCTTCTAACAGCATTGTTTTCATGCCCCCTTGTCTCCATAATGAACTTATTTCTCTTTTCCATGATTCCCCAGTGTCCGGACATCCTGGCTGCGACCGTATCATCTTTTCTCTCAAAAAGTTTTACTAGTGGCCAGGAGCTGCTAAAAACATTGCCAATTATATAGACCACTGCCAGGTGTGCTCCCTCATGAAGGGATTGTCAAAGCCACCAGCAAGAAAGCTTATGCCTCTTCCCGTTTCCCCTCATCCTTGAATCAATATATCTATCGATTTCATCACAGGTTTTCCCACCTCTAACGGGTACGATGCTATTGGTGTTGTTGTTGATCGCTTCTCAAAAGAAATTGTTCTTTTCCCCTGTCACAAAACCACTTCCTCTTTGGACTTAGCCATTTTATTTAGAGACCACATATGGTGTTCTCATGGACTTCCTTCCTCCATAGTGTTGGACTGAGGCCCACAGTTCATCTTGGAGTTCACAAAGGAGTTGTGCAAGGTCTTGGGCATTTCTCAAAAACTTTCCACCACCTATCACCTACAGACCAATGGCCAAATGGAGTGCGTCAACTGTGAGATTCTCGCCTATCTTCGAGCATATGTCGCAAAGAAGCAGGATTCATGGGCATCCCATCTCAAAATAGCGCAATTTGTCCACAACACCTCCCTAACCACTGCAACTGGCACATCCCCCTTCTCTGTCACCTGTAATTATCAACCTCGTCTTGGGGTTGAACCATCCTCTTCTATCACCCCTGGGGGGTCATTCGCTAGCACTATGGGCAATGACCACGATGAAATCTTTGCCATTTTGCAAAGAACCCGGGATCGGATGTCCCACATACAAGAATCCAAATGCTCTCCTGCTCCTGACTATTCTATTGGCCTATCCACTCCATCTCCGAGACCAACTTCCTATCCCTTTGGACCCTCCTATACTGAATTCACAGACTTGAGATTGGACTTCAAATCTAGTGAATGGGGGGTAATGTTATAGTTCATGTCCAACCCATATACTTTTTCACTTTTCTTTACCTTACACTTTGCTCATATCCTATGATCCCTGAGCACCGTTTACCATTAGTTCCTTTCCAAGGTCACATGACCAGTGCACGTGACCATGGGAAATGTCACCTGACCTGGGGCCCAGACCATGACATCACTATGATGTCACACCTCATGGACACCTCCTTTCTCTCACGTTCGTGCTTCTTTCCTCCCATAACATTCCATCATATTCCATGTCATTCTATCTCTCATGCCTGCTCTAATGTCATCTCTGTCTATATAAACCTCACCCACTCCTCTGTAATTTCCCCAGTCCTATTCACTTGTATTCCTCCCTTCCTCATAGGGACCTTGTACACTTGAATACCACTCCTCTTTACTCTGCCAGCCTAGTTCTCTGTCAAGGGACAACTTATGCTTCATCTCGTGACCATCATCCTTCCGATCCTGACTACCAACATCGTCTTCACCGTCTCATTCGTATTCAGTACTCGTCGCTGTCGTCTCTACATCTTCCATCAACTTCTTGCACCTGTGGTTTAGGTGCTCGTCGTCATTAGTAGTTCAAGGCCAATAACAGAGGGTGTGGAGGATGGCGAGAAGCTCCCAATCATGAATGTCATAGTTCTTTTCCACAGGAGATAGTGATGCTGAGTTGTAGGAACAGGGGTCCTATTCTCCATTGAAGTCAGTTTGAAGAAGAATGCCACCATTGGCCCATTTCAAGGTGTTGGTGGCAATAGCAAATGGTTTGGATAGATCAGAGAGCTAAAGAATGGGGCAAGACTGGAAAAGCTCCTTGAGGTGATCAAAGGACTGTTGTTGGGCATCAGTCCATTGCCAAGGTTGTTTTTTCTTGGTGAGGTTGACAAGGGGGCAAGTGACTGTGGAATAGTCAGGGATGAAACAGCGATAGAAGTTGGCAAAGCCCAAGAAGGAGCAAACACCCTTGAGCTTAGTAGGTACCAGCCATTTGGTAATACCATCAAGTTTAACCAGGTCCATAGCAAGTTGGCCCAGTTTCACAATCCTACCTAAATATTCGACCTCCTTGGTGTTGAATACAGATTTCTCGAGTTTGCGGTGGAGGTCAAGTTCCTCCATTTGTTGCAGGATGTGTTTGGTGCATTCCTTGTGGGTCTTCTGATCAGGAGAAAAGATAAGTAAATCATCCATATAGATGATAAGCCATCCTTCTGTGATCATGTCATGGAAAGAATTGTTCATGAACCTTTGGAAGGTTGTGGGGGAGTTAGTCATGCCAAAGAACATAACTGTCAGCTCAAAGAGGCCTTTGTGGGTAATGAATGTGGCTTTCCATTGATCACCATCTTTGATTCAGACATTGTTGTACCTCCAACAAACATTGAACTTGGTGTATATCTGAGCCTCTTTGAGCTTATCTATGAGGTCAGTGATCAAGGGGAGTGGGTAGGCATCCCAAACAGTATGTTTGTTCAAGTACTGGTAATCTTGGCAGGGGAGGGATTTGCCATCCTTCTTCTTGATGAAGAAAAAAGGGGATGCTTGGGGGGAGTTCAAGGGTCGGATTTTTCCAGCCTTGAGGTTTTCATCAAGGAAGTCCTCAGTGGCTTTCTTTTTGTCAGAGGTGAGTGGGTAGATTTTACCAATCTTGGGGGTGAAGGAATCCTTCAGATTGATAGTGTGATTGTAAGGGCAAGAGGGTGGTAGTTCACCAGTGGCGACTTCTGAGAATACTTCAGAGAACACAGTGTATTCAGGAGTGAGAATGTCCTTCTTCTTGTTTGTGAGTTGTTTAATTGCAAGACTGGTGGCAGTGATGTAGGCCTTAACCCTTGCAGGGTTGACAATGAATTGGTGATTGCCACAGAGGTATTGGTTGATTTGGTAGACAGTGGCAGCAGTGTTGGTGAAGTCTTCAGCCCAGATGTATTCTTCATCTCCTTCATTGAGGAACTTGTAAAGTTTCTGGTCCCAGACATGATCAACCTGGTGGTGGCAGGTGGCTGGAATGGGTTTCTGGTATCAGAGGCATGCAAGGAAGGTGTTGTGGGCTTGAGTGTTGCTCTCCAATTTCGTGAATAGGTATTTTGACTGATCTATAGATTTATCGATTGAGATAGTGTTTTTCTCCCAGTCAATGGTGAGGTTGATTGCCATTAACCAGAGGAAGCCAAGGATGATGCATTCTTCTCCACATTCCATGACATGGAAGAGAACTTCATGAGTAACACTGTTGATGTTACGATTCCTTATGCTTTGTCATCATCTATGCACTTTTTCTACTTATCTTTTCCTTTGACGATGGTAGATACTCTACAGTAACCCATGGGCTCACCTTTCTTGCACTACCATTGTACATGTTCATCTCTTTTATCTCACGATGACCAGTACTCCATGGTAACTTCACCAAGTTCACCTTTCTCATGCTATCATCACCTGTACCATTGTTTCGGGTTCCAACTCATATTGAGTCATACCCAGTCACGCATGACTCATCCTGAGTCATACTTCCTTTGCTTGGCATTACTAATTCTCTTGGCACTTACCAAGTGTGCCCTTTATCCTGATTACATAGCTTGGTCCGTGCGCGCTCCCCTTAGGTATATAAACCCTCACGTCACATACCTGTCCCTTAGCTTAGTTCTCCTTGGGAATATACCCTTAGTCCCTTGTCCTTGATCCTCTCAACGCATCGACTCTCGTCTTTGCGACTGCGTCCTTGTCCTCTGTATTAATTAGACTATCTTCGAACCTCTCAATCTCGTTGCTGGGTAACCCTCTACCCAGGACTTGTTCTTCAACACTTGATCGCTAAACACCCCATCGGCATTGTCCCGACACTCCTCACGTCTGCCCTTAGCCAACTAGGGGTTATCCAAGGCTACACTTGCTCCTACCTGGACCAAGCGTAACAAAAGAACTAAGCTTCTTCTTTCACAGCTACTACCACGTAAGCCGTATCACTGAACCACTCTGTCTTGCGACTATTACAGAGATCCTCATTGGACTGCCACACAGCATCTGCCCCCTGTCATCACCCCTGACTCCACTGATGAAGACCAGGACTCCGCTCCATCTCTTTGAACTCCTACATCATCCTTCAGACAAAACCCTTCGCCCTCTCCTTTGCCCCCACCTTTGATGCCTCCGACCACCATGTCTTCGGCAAAACCAGTTGAGCTCAAGCTCAACTTCCCCTCCAAATATGATGGCTCTTTCACCAAATACCAGGCATGGTTCAACTCCTGCCTTTTCTACCTCTCGACCAATGCTGACATATACAACACCAAGGCAAAGAAAATCGCATTCATCCTTTCGTTCATGACGAAGGGATTAGCCCACACCTGGGCAACCACCTTCTGCGCCACCAGCATCAACACCGTCTCTGGCACTGTATCAATGGGAACCTGGTCCGACTTCATCGATAAGATCAACAAAGTGTTCCAACATCACAACGTCATTGGACAGTCCATCATCTGGATGTCCACCACCCGTATGATCACCTCGAAGGGGGTATACAAACCCTCTCTCTCCTCCTATACCTCCCAATTCCAAAACCATGTTGCCATCGCTGGAGTCATTGACTCCAATGTTCTTATTGGCTACTACTCTGCCAGTATCCCTGTCCCTGTCATGTCTCACATCATGATGATGGAAACCATCCCCACCAAAACCAAGGACTGGTACAAGAAGGCAATGACCTTCCATACTATGTGGGAATGCACCCAGGAAATCAAGGCACGAAACTCCAAGCCCACCACCCCCACGAAAACATTCCACCTCCCCCGCGCTGTTGACCCTGACATCATTTCCACTCGCCCCCTGAAACCCACAGATGTCCTCCATTCCAAATGTGCCCACAAGGGTCTCTGCTTCCGATGCCGAAAACCTGGTCACACCTCCGCAAACTGCAAAGTCAAGTTTGCCACCGTATCCCCACCTTCCAGAGAAAAGAAGTCGAAAGGTGGTGATGAAGCTGTTGCAAAGAATGACAAAGAAGAGACGGCTCTGCCAGATTTGATGAAATGTGATGATGAAGGCACCCCTGAAATGGTCTCCTATACACAGGGTTTTTAAAAGGGGAGTATCAATTGACACGATCCTCCCCCATTGTAGTTACTGTACTTTTCACACGAGTTGGCCACGTGACAAAATTAGTCTTCAGAACACATTCCACCTTTTATTGACTCCACTGGTTCAACCACTCACCGAATTGCGTCGGAAAGGATACCATTCGAATCGGATACAGCCAGCGATTCTGTTCCGTGTTGACCGATTGAGATCAAACAAGTTTTGGTAATTTTGGTATTTTCAAGTTCAGCGTTCCACATGTTAGAAAGTTACTGACCTCTAATGACCTTGTAGGCATGCGGAAAGGCCAAAAACTAGCCTGGAGATACAATGGGCTATTGTCTGACTCTTGCGGATCATTTCACCTGATGAGATTAGCATGGGACTGGATGTTTCTACATGCACCATCAGACGAGTTCTTTCTCACTTTCAGGCACATGGGACAATCCCAGACTTGCTTCCCAACTCCACAGAGAACGGAGACGAAGGTGAAAAAAAGTCAAACAGGCATCTGCAAGATGTTGATGTTGAGGTATGTGATAAATGTGTCTTTCTTAGTGTGTTCTAATGCGATATCATAGTTTCTTC
This sequence comes from Hemileccinum hortonii, assembly GCA_038090055.1. NCBI lineage: Eukaryota > Fungi > Basidiomycota > Agaricomycetes > Boletales > Boletaceae > Hemileccinum > Hemileccinum hortonii. The sequence goes on along the minus strand of JBBPLZ010000132.1, from coordinate 7,224 downwards.
TTGGAGCTGTTCAGAAGTCACCTGATTCATATCTGGATGAGCCCCAGGAAATGCTCGCATTGTCATGTGGGGTTCAAGTTTCATGTGCCACTGTCTGGCAAACGCTACGCAGGGCTGGTCTCACCATGAAAAAGGTACGTACTAGCACTAGTATTCAACCAAACTATTGATAACCACTAGATGTTCATTGATCACACATGTTGCGGCTGAGCATTCTGCTCAGAAACACATTGAATACACCACAAGAATTGGCAAATATGAGCTTGAACAGCTTGTATTTGTTGATGAAAGCTCTGTTGATCGCAGGACAACATACCGTGAACATGCGTGGTCAATCCGAGGAACCAAAGCACAGTGTAAGGCATTTTTTGTACAAGGACGTCGGTAAGTGTTTTTTTTTTGGTGTCAAGATTGTCACTAACTCTATAAAAGCTTCTCAGTTCTTCCTGCACTATCTCTAACTGATGGCATCATCCATTGTGATGTCGTAGAGGGGTCATTTCATACCGAAACATTTTCAAATTTTATCAAAGTTCTACTTACAAAGATGCGGCAATTCCCAGCTCTGAATTTTGTCCTCATCATGGACAACTGCAAAATCCACAAGCATCTGGAGATCCAGGAAATGATTGAGGCAAGTAAGTTGTATTGTATATCATCACGATCATGTCTTTATTTTATTACTGTACAGTGGAGTCCGATGTGAATTTCTTCCGCCATATTCCCCAGACTTCAACCCTATCGAACTTGCATTCTCGAAGATGAAATACCACCTACGCAGAAATGGTGATTATATACAATTGGCGATGACTCAGTTGGACGATGCAGATATATACCTCACTTTCGTGCATGCACTAGGTGAAATCACATTGCAGGATGTCTATGGGTGGTATTCTTACTGTGGATATGTTCAGTAGTGTAGTTTTTTTCATCAATCAACATGAAGTCTTTGCCTCACCGCATGTCAATGATCAATACATAATTGGTGCTGCTCATGCTGGCATGTGGTGAGGTGGTTCCTTGGACTTGAACATCCACGTCCTCAGGCTCCCAGTGGCCTCATTGTCAGACTTGACACAATACGATGGCAATGAACAAAGGTAAATCTCGTATTTTCTTCAACAGTCTCAAGTTACTTACTAGCACATTACAATATATTATCATGTACAGGCTACCGTACAACGGGAGAAAAACCCGCAACCTGCACACGTTGTAAAAGCAAGAAACAAGGTTGCCAGTACTCACCTGGAAAGCGTGCATGTTGACGATGCATAGGTAGTGGATCTGCAAACGATTGTACTCCAGTTTGCAGTCGCTCCTGCTCCACAAGTGCACCACCTTGTGACCTTCAAGATTCAGCAGAGGCCACCAAGCCTCAAAAGCATAGCCTCAGGTCCTGTAAACCATCCAAGTCTACTGCAGATTCCATGCGGCTACAATCTCCTGATCAGGGCCGGCATGCCAAATGTCAACGCCAATCCAAATGTCAACTTGAATCCCACTCAGGCTCAAGCTCTGGATCAAACACTATGTCGCCCACCATTGATTTGCTGAGTTCAAATCTACCGTTATCATCTCAGGCTAATGCACTCGAGGCCATACAAGAGGACCAGTACGAGTACATCAACTACTCTCCCCCCGATCTTGAGCCCTATCTATCTGATCTGCCTGCCGCACAGGCAAGCGAGCTCGTGAGCGTGATGACAGGTCTTCACTCTGACATTGAGATGGATATCGGCAAGGACCAAAGTGAAGTCAAGCACTTCAACTTCAATTTGATCAACAATGAGGACTTGGATTCAAATGGCTCTGACTCAGGTGAGTCTGACGAGATGGAATGCCATGTTCGGGCAGCGCTGGCATGGACTCAGAGATCCCAGATTGCCAGGGGGAAAAAACAGATACCAACTCGACTTCCTTCGACGAAAACGGTGCTGCGATCCAAAGGATCTGAGTCATACAATCCTGAAATGTGTTGTAGGTTCCAACTTCTATTGTCAATACATTGTCCTCACTATCTTTTTTGACTAGCTTTCATGATCCAATGTGCGGTTCGTCAAGATGGTACCAATTCTCTGTTTACGATACCATCCGAAATCTCTCTCCATGATCTCCGCACCACTGTTGCTGAGAAACTCAACATTTTTCCCGATCGTGCTGTTCTACGGTATCGATTAGATTCTGATAAGGCGAAAGATGGTGTTACCTCCATCCATACTGGTGATGAACTTGATCTTTTCAAGGCTCGGTTACGTGCACTCATCGTTCCACCACATCTTACCAATGGAAAGCCATCCACCCGCCCCATCAAGAAGGTCGTCGTATTCTTCGAAGCCATGAGCATTGATGGTCAAGGCCGTCCCAGTGGTAATATAGGAAGCTCTGGTGCTGCGGGTGCTGCGGGTGTTGCCATATGTCGTATTATCATCCATATAGTAATATTCAAGCTAACCATTTTTTCTACTACTACTAGTGTACGAACACATGGATGGTGGCAGGTGACAAAGCAAAGAGTTCAAATGCAACACCATCTGACACCCTAAAGGGAACAAGCGAGCATGAAGAAATAATTGGGAAGCTGCAGGAACGCTGGACATGCCAGAGGCATTCGAAAGGGCCCGAAACCCCAACCTACTGTTATTCCCCGGCAGGGGGTAGCATTTGCTACTCGCTTACTCATTCCAACATAAGGTTGTGGGCAGCAGAAATCATGGACGGAATAGCAACGATTGATGACAAGCCCTCTTCAATCCACCTCCGCGACGCAAGGCCTCGAACCTACACCACCCCAAATGCCACTTGTCCTCAGCAGCCAGACTTGGATTGCAGCCACTACCCATGCCAAATGGGATTCTCGGGGCCACGTCATGGTGGACCGTATGGTGGCTATCCCCACCCCTTTTTCCCGTATCCATCATGGAATCCCCCTGCATACCAAGGCTCTGGATACTACCCACCTGTTCCTGGATCTCAGCAACCTGAAGGCTCACAGCGGGGTCAAAGTGTGACACCCATGTCTCAGGCCACAACCTCATCTGGCCACAACACACATTCGTCATCTCCATTTCGACTCAACGTCAACATATCCGAAATCCCAGATGTTCTTTCTTGGTTTGAGTTCCTTGATCACCACGAGCAACGCAATAAAGATGGGATTACGTTCGCACCATTTGGAAATACTTTGATGGACAAAGGTTTTACTCGTTTATCTCAACTGACACCACCAATTGTTCAGCCTTCTCATCTAGAAGAATGGCTGGGAGCCAAGACGGGCATCGCAGTTACAATTATGCAGTACATTTTAGTCAATTTGAACGCCATCAACTCAGGGAAATGGGTATTCCCTCGAGGTGGTACTAGTACTTAAATATAGTTTTCATGTACTTCGCAAATCTACTCTCAAATACGATACTACAGTGGTTTTTCAGCAACGTTACTGCTCCAATATCAAGACTATCAAGTACAAGAATATTAGCAGTATGATGTATCTATGTACACGATTAGATGAGAACCTGTTCATTGTCGTTATCTACTCTAATCCATCCCATCTGCTTACTATCAATCACCGGCACTGAGTTGAGACCCTCATACATTCTTAATTGTCAGCTAGGATTAGTCGGTGTCAACTGTCATAGCGTATCTAGTACTCACCTGAATATATCACATTCACTGTCTGAAAGGTGATTTCAGCAGCATCCATCACATTGAGAAGATTTTGCTTGTTGGCGAAGACTAGAAGCTCATCTCTATTCAGCATTTGTTGAAGTTCAGCATTGCATATCGAGTACTCACCTGAATATATCATTTTTGCCATCTGAGAGGTGATTTCAGCAGCATTCATCGCATTGGGAAGATCTTGCTTGTTGGCCAGGACTAGAAGTGCATCCCAAAGCACAACTTCATTCAGCATTCGTTGGGGCTCCTTGCATGCCTCCAAGACTCCTTCCCAGTCATTCAAGATCGTTCCAAGCCATGTATTGCAAAAATCCAGATCTGGGGGAGTCAGAGTCTGTTGGAGAATAGCCAATTGTATCTCCAGGCTAGTTTTTTGGCCTTTCCGCATGCCTACAAGGTCATTAGAGGTCAGTAACTTTCTAACATGTGGAACGCTGAACCTGAAAATACCAAAATTACCAAAACTTGTTTGATCTCAATTGGTCAACATGGAACAGAATTGCTGGCTGTATCTGATTCGAATGGTATCCTTTCCGACACAATTCAGTGAGTGGTTGAACCAGCAGAGTCAATGAAAGGTGGAATGTGTTCTGAAGACTAATTTTGTCATGTGGCCAACTTGTGTGAAAAGTACAGTAAAGCAGTGCATGTATCCTCCAAGAACAATAGATCTTTGAGTATCCCTGTCCAACTCATCATCCCATCATGCTCACTCAAAAACATTGAAACCACCACTCTCGTAGACTCAGGAGCAACGATCAATTGCCTCAACTGGCAATTTGCACAAAAACACCAGATCCCCTGTCAAAAACTGGAAAAACCAATCCAGGTCTGAAATGTCAACGAAACACTGAACAAGAAAGGCACCATCTGATACACCACCAACTTGTTCATCTCCGTCAACAGCATCACTCACGAAGTTCTCTTCCATGTCATGGGATGTGGAGAAGAACGCATTATCCTCGGATTCCCCTGGCTGACCACAGTTAACCCCACCATCAACTGGGAGAAAAATACTATCCAGATTGACAAGTCTACCGACCAGTCGAAAACCCTCTTTGCCCAGTCTTCCACCAACTCCAAGACCCATGATGCATTCCTCGCCCTCCTTCACTACCAAGAACCTGCCCCCATTACCCGTCATCACCAGATCCACCATGACTGGGATAAAAACCTCTACAACTACCTCGAGCATGAAAACCCTGAATACCTTTGAGCGGAAGATTTTACCAACATCGCCATCTCTGCCCACATGTGCGATCGCTACATCCATGGCGATCACTGAATCATCATCAACCTCACTTGTGTCAAAGCCTACACCACCACTACAGATCTTGCCATTAAACAACTCGCTAATAAGAAAAAGGTAGTCCTTCCTCCAGAATACTCCGCCTTCTCCAAAGTCTTTTCTGAAGCCGCTGCTGGTGAACTTCCATCCTCTCAACCCTACGAACACACCATCAACCTAAAAGACTCCTTTACCCCAAAAATTGGCAAGATCTATCCCCTTTCCCCTGACGAGAAGAAAGCCGCCAAGGACTTCCTCGATGAAAACCTCAAAGCCAGAAAGATCTGCCCCTCAAACTCCCCCCAAGTGTCACCTTCTTCTTCATCAAAAAGAAGGATGGCAAACTCCGCCCATGCCAGGACTACCAATACCTGAACAAACATACCATTCAGGATGCCTACTCTCTCCCTTTGATCACTGACCTCATAGATAAACTCAAGGAGGCTCAGGTATACACCAAATTCAACGTTCATTGGGGGTACAACAACATCAGAATCAAAGATGGCAATCAATGGAAAGCCATGTTCATTATCCACAAGGGTCTTTTTGAACCCACAGTTATGTTCTTTGGCATGACTAACTCCCCCGTGACCTTCCAGAGATTTATGAACAACTCTTTCCATGACATGATCACAGAAGGATGGCTTATCATCTATATGGATGACCTACTGATCTTTTCCCCTGATCAGAAGACCCACAAGGAGCACACCAAGCGTGTCCTACAATGAATGGAGGAACTTGACCTCCACCTCAAACTCGAGAAATGTGTATTTGACACCAAGGAGGTCAAGTACCTGGATATGATTGTGAAACCGGGCCAACTTGCCATGGACCTGGTTAAACTTGATGATATCACCCAATGGCCAGTACCCACTAATTTCAAGGGCGTTTGCTCCTTTTTGGGCTTCGCCAATTTCTACCGTTGTTTCATCCCTGACTATTCCACAGTCACATGCCCCCTCATTGATCTTACCAAGAAAAAACGACCTTGGGTTTGGACCACTGACCAACAGCAGTCCCTTGAATGCCTCAAGGAGCTTTTCCAGTCTTGCCCCATCCTACAACTCCCTGATCTCTCCAAGCTGTTCACCATTGCCACCGACACCTCCAAATGTGCTACCAGTGGCATTCTCCTTCAAACCAATGCCAATGGAGATTGGCACCCTTGCTCCCACAACTCCACTTCGCTATCTTCTGCAGAACAGAACTACAACATCCATGACCGAGAACTCCTCACTATTCTCTGTGCCCTTAAGATGTGGTGCCACTACCTCCACAGCTCCACATTCCCAATTCAGGTTTTCACTGATCATAAGAACCTGACCTATTTCTGTCAGGCACAGGAACTCAATCACTGCCAAGCCTGGTGGCTCCTCGACCTCGCCAACTTTGATCTCAAAATCATCCATGTTCCCGGCAAACTCCTTGTGTTGCAAGACAAAATGTCTGCCGCACTGAACTCAACAAAACGGTGAGTAACGATGAAGAAGAAAGAAACGACGACGAGGAAGGTTTCCTTTACAAGGGAAGCCTACAAACGACTGGCGCGATGAGAGAGGAGCGGTACTCAAGTAGTCACAGCAGGGGACTGTTGCAAGACAAAGCGTCTGCTACACTGAACTCAACGAAACGGCGGAGACGACGAAAAACGAAAAGAAGACGACGAGGACGGTTTCCTTTACAAGGGATACCGACAAACGACTGGCGAGATGAGAAGATGGAGCGGTACTCAGGTCGTCTCGACAGGGGACAGAGTCCAGTGCCAATAACAAAGTGAATAAGACTGGGGAGTCCAGTCGTCTACCTAGGGCTTATATACAGGATGGTAGTTTAGGGCAAGTGCGGGAGTATGGAACTATCCATCAGAAAGAGAAGCGTAGTGTGAGAGGAAACCCTAAGTGACGTGTGAAGGTGAAAGTCTAGACCAGCGGTAATTAAAAGGAAGGAAAGAAGCTTAGACATGAGGCAGTGACATCATAGGAGTCTAGGCTTCGAGTCTAGACCTAATCACGTGACACTATCCCACGGTCACGTGCTACTGGTCACGTGACTCCCAAAAGATAGGGGTTAGAGAAGTACAGGTTGCGGTTGGGTCTGTCCCAATCCGGGAGGGAGATCGGTTAGGACCATAACAGGGACAGAGTCCAGTGCCAATAACGAAGTGAATAAGACTGGGGAGTCCAGTCGTCTACCTAGGGTTTATATACATGATGGTAGTTTAGGGCAAGTGTGAGAGTGTGGAACTATCCATCAGAAAGAGA
>JBBPLZ010000131.1:0-20094 GCA_038090055.1 Hemileccinum hortonii | reverse complement strand
AATCAATTCACTGCGACGATGCCCACGTTCAATCCCACAATCCCAGGCGGCGCTTCCATCGCTCCCACTTTTCCCGCGTCCAACACATCTAGTGCTAGCAGCCTTGCGGTAGCTACAAGCACTCCCACATTAGGTGAGTTATGAATAAACTATACAGGTCATGTCAAGTGTTGAGACTGGTGATTCAGGTACAAGTGGCTCTTCACACAGCATTTCCATGGTATCTACCAGTGGGGTCGCCAGTCTCGCAATGGTCGCTGGTATTGTTGCCCTCGGCAAATCTGTCTTCTGAGGAAGACTTTTAAATGCGCCTTTGAACCACTATCGATACCATCCTTCGTTCATTTCATGTTGTGATTTCTACTGCGGCTACGTACATGATACCGACCTCCGCAAAAGGATACTTGTTTCTTCATCGAATCATATTATGGGACAAATCTATATGTCGGTGTGCCTGGACCGTAATCGCTGGATCAATCATCAAACTTCGTACTGAAAGATCGACGATGAGCGAAATAGCCCGAAGCGCATGGTTCTTCTCTGTCTCGTACCTGGATAATCTTCGAAGCTGGTAGTCCTCCTTCTGCACAACGTCATCATGTCAATTTACTAAACCCATCTCCAAGTCACGCAAGTGGCGACTCACCAAATTCCGTTTGCGTGTTCGAAAAACTAATGTTTTTCAAGCTGAAGATTGCAGAGACAACTTGAGGCGCAAACTGCAGCGTAGTCAGGCTCACAACCCCATCAAGGACAGGAACACAGTCAACATACCTTCGTAAAAAGGTCTCGTGACATGAGGCTACGCGACAAGAATGGCATAAGCAACCTCATCGATGTTCCAAATGCGTCGCCCTTACCCTCCTTGTCCACGGAGATCGACCTTGTGATTTGCGATAATCATATCGGGCGGCGATGGCTACATATTGGGAAGGGGTTCAGAAAACAACACTTTTATCCACTGATAGAGCTTACATCCTGTCCGTCGGCTGCTTGCTGATGGGTTTCAAGTGCCAAAGGAGAAGTGGCTGGAGACCCACCCAGCGCGTCATCAATGAGCTTCATCAACGCATCGTTCGTCGCGCCCTCCATTGTAGTGGTGCACACTTGGATCAGCTCTTGCAACTCCTCCTTCCGGCTAGGACTAGCGTAATAGTCAACCACAGAAGAGATAGCAGCGGAGAACAGGAGCGCAGAGGGTGCCGCCTCAGCAAAAATGCTATATGCGATGGTCTGAATATCAGAGTGTTTGGCGCTCTCCAAGACATTGGTAATGAATCGGTCATTTTGCACGTTGTTTGTAATGACCGAAGTGACCAACATATCGGATGCGTGCGCAAGAGAGACCTGTTGCACAGAACTAGTACTCGATATTCGTCATTTCCATCCAGTTTAAACGTACCTTCGCGTCACTGTACCGTTTCAATCGGTTACGGAGGTAATACATGATTTCGTCCGTAGCCTTGAGGGCAGACTGGTACAGAGTCCAGTCATGAACCGGGTCGTCGTTGAGGTACATATACCTGGGCCGCATCAGTAGGAGTCCTGCGAGTCAACTCGATGATCTCCTACCTGGTCACATCAGCAAACAGTTCAAACCACTGCGCTACCGTGTGTCCTCCCAATATGCTGTCGAATGTTGTGACAGGCAAACCAAGCTGGCTCGAACGTAAATGATAGCATCTAGGCCACTAGCCTTGGACATACCACAAAGTTTGCTGTCCAATAAATAGGCAGCTGGTTAATGACATCTTTGATTATGTCAACAACCTTGGTGTTAGGACGCGCCGATGTGGACCCCTCTTTCACCAAGGTTTTGATCATCTTCGTGAAGGATACAACGGGGAGAATCCTATCCACGATGCTTGTCCGCACCTAACTGTTTTGAGTACCAATCAGCCAGAGGCCAAGTTGGGAACTGACCTCTTTGAAGGTTACCTCAATACCTTTTGTAAGCCTCAACATACGTTTTCTATACACAACATCTAGCTGGCGAATATTGTCTCCAGCACCTTGAACCGGCTTCTGGAAATCGTAATACGCGAGCAAATCTGTCGACCGAGAGGCAATACAAGGACGCATGAAATCGGGCGTCATGAACGGGAAATGGGCGTAGATTGACCCAGCGGGGTACTGGTCCGGCAGGAGACAAAACAGGAGCTTGCTGAGCATCCCTCCATACGAGCCGTCGGCGGTGTTGACCATGCAATGCTGATATCCCCAGGATGTTAGGTTGTATGCTAAGTATGCGTTGGAGCGTTAGAGAAAACCTCCGGGATAGGGATAAAAGAATACCGACGGGTGAAATCCACAGTTAAGAATCGATCTCCACGGGTCAAGCATACCGCGTCAGCCAGGATAGCACGTGAGATGGTGTATCCTGGGCACAACCCAGCACCCGGAATAGGCGGTTTGGTTTCTTCAGCTTGCAAACCAACCTTCAATGATTTGGACGTCAATAATCAGATATACACTGAAGAACAGGCATATACGAACATGAAGTTCCAGATTATCAATATGTCCGTACAGATCTTCTGCTGCAGACTGTAGATCATTGAGAGGGTGGGACCAGGGTGGGCGACGTGCGAGAAAAAGTCTTACATGGATGGATGGATCCGGATTCCATTCTTCAAAGGACTTGTATGCTAAATGTGTGTGAGCAAATGAGAGTAAGACTTTAAGCTGGAATACTTACGTCGTAGACCAATGAACTTGCGGAACTCGTTCAGCTACAGGTTTTAATCAAACTGAATGATCACCGGAAAATGGCGCCTTACAGTGCAAGCTCCCCATTTCCTTCCTTGCTCTATGGCCAGGATCTCCACCACCCTCATCACCGGTGGGCAACCTCTTGCACGAAACGCACCAGCTCTTTGCTTGGTTGCATCTTGCAATATCCGAGCGAGGTCTTCGTCAGAGAAAAGACCATCAGGACCACGCTGCAGTCTAGTGCCACCCGGGTCACGAAACCAGACACCACAGTGGATCACAGAACACACCCATCGAATGTCCGGATCTTGACATCAGCATGTGGCACAATTTTTTCTCGGATCACCTCTCTAAACTCTTTTGTAGTCACCTGTGTGACACGACACTGCATAAGTTTGTAATACGGGAAACGAGAAAAGAGGATACCGTTCTGGGGTTTCTACCCTCAAAGAGCTTTTCAAACACTCCATTCAGCCACGCCTCATCCTGTTGACAGATGGACGCGTGCCAATGATATAGCGAGTTAAACTCGATGGAAACAGAATTTCCTTGACCTCGAGGAGACATAGAATGATCGGATTCACGAAACGACTGTTGGTCAAGCCCGTGAACACCATCCATCCCCAACATCCAAACAATAAACCTACTGCGAGTGGGTCAAGGCGCCAGGTCAGGCCATCCCTCACGAGTCCCAAAATGGCGCCGACGTAATCTGCAAGGATAATTTGCATGAAGAACGCAGTGTTGACCATCCTCGCTCTATGGTATATTTCATCATCCTGTGCAAGCAGAGGGACCTCGTCTTCGGGCGGAGGCGAGGAAAACGTGCCGCGTTCGTTGAGGTCAAGAATCTTCTGCGCAATGTACTACCACAACATCAGCGCGGATATGTGCCGACAAATAGTGATAGACGTACGTTGTGATGACGGCTAAAGAGTACAGCAAGCGCGCAAACGGAAGGTGGCATGAAAAGTAGACGAGGATCCGCGAAAGTATCATTCCAGATCTTCCCAGAGCCATCTTTTTTCCGCATTTTCCCTATTTGCTCCACACTACTCCCGTAGATAATGCTCAGGTCGAGATAGCTGCTGGCATCATTGATTGTCCAGTCCGACGTATTCGTATTGAAGATGCTGTGAATGATGAGGTCTGCGAATGCGAAGAACAAGCTTGACAAACCGCCAGGGTGCGGAATGAAGTTGTCGTCTCTCCGACATAAGAGATGCTCGAATACCAAGCCTGGGTCAGGAAGACACGAAAGTGTTTGGATGTGGGTGGAAGGCACAGATCGTACGTAAGGTTGACCGGCTTGTCCAAGAGATGGGAAAAGGACGTTGTAGTTGGATCCATCCGCACTGCGGAACGCGTACGAGACAGTCTGCTCTGTAACAATCGCTGAGGGGGTGTCGTGGAAGGTAGAAAGGAATCCAGCGGGAGGATGGGGTAAGTCCTTGTATACTATGACGGGTTATGACCATCACCGAGGATTGTAGGACTGATAACCCACATAAAGTGATGACATGCTGCTGCGCCATTTTGGCGAATGCTGAATCTTCTGGAAGGCGGGCCATCATCATCAAGACTTTCTCGAGCTGGGCCACGCTATGAGTTCAGCGAATATAATGTTGTATGGGTCACTTGCAAGAAATTCTCTGTCGTCGATTGTGCCATGGAGGTTGCTTACGGCGTCTGCAAACGCAGGCTACACATGTGGAAAGTGTGAACAATATGTGTGGAAACGATGCAACGACCCACCAAATCATCGACAGTGAGAGGCGCACCACGAAGAGCAATTTGCTGGAGGTCATGCATACTCCTGCCAGATAAGTATACGAGCGAAGCGGTATTACCGATGCTTGATTGCACTCGAGAGAGTAGCTGCAGCATACTCTGCATCATTGTCCTGAGAACGCGCCGCGAGGGGAAGGCGAGAATGAGTGTAATAAAGCCCGGAGGACTGTAAAGTACGCACTGGTGAAGGACAGATAGCTCGGCGTCGAAGCTCGCGCTTAACTTGAACTGGAAGAAGTTGAACACTGAAATTGAACCCGGCGATGGCGCATACGAACGTCAACTTTGCGATGAATTGGCATTCTGGAATCAACGTGAGCGTGTGCCAAACAGGTTCGGTTCACTTTCGGCATTCAACGCGCGAACTCTCGGGGGAAGATCGACATTGCATCCAAAGCAAGAACAGTGATTTTTTCCCAATATTCACAGCGTGAGTGAGTACAGACCAAGGTCCCGAGTAGGAACTCAGTACTCATCGGTCATAGGCTATTGACAGCCTACACTGTTACAGCAGCTGTGCAGCAGATGCACTACGAAGGAAGCTTCAACGTGTTTTGTTTCAGATCGTTCCGTTTCCCAGCCAGTTACATTTGTTTTTATGCGTGTCCCTGGCCAAAACGGACTCTCACAGCACTGCCCGATTGACCATTGTTGTTGGGGCGTCTCTACAGACATGTTCGTCAGTCATAATCGCACTTGCATCAAGCATGAATGATCAACTAAATTTCTCGTCTAGGAATGGTTGCGATGGAAGATCTGGCCAACAAAAGACAAGATGTTACCACAGGGACAGGATCTGCCCATAGTGGTAGGTAATCACAGTAATTAGGATACGTACAATGTCCCATGATAGTCGTCAGGAATAGATGAGATAGTCAGAGATCCTACATGACCACACAACACGAGTTTTGCTGCAGGACACATGTCAACCAAGCATTTACCAAGACAGTTACGGAGAAACAAACCTTCTTGGCCGTCTTATAAAACATCTTCGTCTGCGAGGACAGAGCATTGGACCGCTCAACCAAGTTATCTAGCTTCTCGCCTCGCTGAAGAACGGACTCGATCGTTTTGTGCTGAAAGACGGGTCTCAGAGATCCGGAGTGAGGATCATGATTTTGAGCGTACCAGCACGATCTTTGTCTCATCCAATTCTTGTTGCACTCTCATAATGGTATCCGCTTGCCGTGGGTCCTGATACTTGGTGAGGTATGTCTGAATGTCGGGGAACGAAATTGCGGAGGGATTGGAGAAAGCAGATTGGGGGACTTTGGCGATGAATTCATCCAGAATCTTGGTCAAGAGAGAAAATGCAGGCCGGACGGGGTACTCCTGGTCGGTTATTATGATTGCTGCGATACAAAGCATGGTACGTAGTCAGCAGATGTAAGTCGGGATGGCGAGACACCAACAGACCTGCAAGTTGTTCTGCTCCACCACGGTTGAATACATGGGCCGTATAATTGTTTTCTTGCACGCTCTGACGCTGGCCCTGTGGTGTTCTGTCGACTACAGTCTTGGTGAAGAATGTCAGGAACTCGTTGATGGAGCCTCTCTGGTAGAAAGAGAAGCTCGAAACGTCTGACGAAGTGCTCAGGACCGTGCTCGGCGATGCTGAGGGTGCAAGGACGACGGAAATCGAGAAGATCTTCATGCTGGTTGAGACGGTGAGTCGGAGTTGACACAAGCGGCACTGTTGCGTAATAGCCAGTGAAACCACCAAATATGTATGTTGTGACTGGTCATGTCTTTGTCCACGGCTGGCCTCTGGATAACCCTCCTTTGGCTCATCATATACACCATAAAATACATCTCCAGACGGCCAAAATCTTTGCTGCCATTCTCACAAAACCCCAGACCTACCACCGAGCTCACCGTGAAGCACTTGAACCTACGTCTCAAGACAGAGGCATTCAATGTCTTGCATGACAAGCTATCCACTTGGCTGTCCCACAACAACTCTCGGATCTTGAGACAGTTCCTCTTAAGGTCGTATGATCTGGGTAGCCTCCTTGGTGCAATCGGGATGTTGCTTGTGTTCTGCTTGCTGTTCGTCACGGCCGTTTCCTTGTCATCGGAAATCCTGCACGCAGGACGGGACCACAGTGCTAACACAATCGCGAAGCGGGGGTTAGATCATGTTACCGATGCCACTTCACCTACTGCACCTGGATCCGACCTGCTGAGGATCAACCCAATTGTGAGCATTCCGTTGAAGATTTGGGACAGTCCGACAGCGAGCACAGCTCAAATCTATTAGATACCAGGGTTGACTGTGCCCTTCAGTCATTTACCCTTGATTCTCGTGGCATTGGTTATTAGCCAAATTGTTCACGAATCCGGGCATGCCATCACCGCAGCACTGTAGGTAATTTACCCGCGGTAAGTGGAGCAAGGAATTGACATCGCAGATAGCCACCGCATCCCGATGATTTCCTGTGGAGTTGCTGTCACGTTTCTCTTGCCGTCCGCGTTCGTTACTCTCCCTGCTCCACGGCTCGAGAAACTGCCTCCTCGTTATCGCTTGCAAATCGTGTCTGCCGGGTGCTTCCACAATTTTGTGTTCTTATGTTTGTTGTTCTCTGTAGGTTGGTCTGGGGCAGGCTCCCTTCCTACTCGGATTTTCTTCCAGGATATTTCTTCTCAGGGGAGCCTCGTAGTCAGCGTTGACCGCGTCAGTGTATCCGCTTGCTTGCAGGCCAACTGACTGATTGGCTTTAGGACTCTCCATTGGCCACACACCTCCCTGTTGGTACCCTCGTCACCAGGATAGATGATTTCCCGATGGCTTCTGTGTCATTGGACAACCATTGGGATCACTACCTACTTTTCCCTTCCTCAGGCTCTATGCAAGGTTGGTGTACCGACAACTCTCTTCTAGAAAAGGCCCTCGGTGAGCGTGGTAACCATATTTTTGGATTTGTTGTCTCTCATTCTCTATGAAAGCTCCAGCTTGTACCAGCATTAATAGTTCATACTCCTGTTTTGTATCCAAAGTGGACGAAACTATACAGTATGAATTAGATCCCGTTCAAATATTCACAGACAACTTGCCACGGTGCAACTCCTCCGCACAATGCTCATTCTCTACATCCTGCGTGGTGCCTCGTCGTGATCAACAACTTGTACGAATCTCAATTATGAGGGACCAGGCGGGTACAAGCATAGAGGACACGGTCGTTTGGAAGGGCCCAAAAGATGAGATCTGGGAGCAAGGTATTTGAATACCGCTGAGCCACCACGAATACGTGAGATGAACTCTTTTGATAGTTCAAGTTAATAATCTGCGCCCCCGTTTCTTTCTGGTGCCGTCCAAGATTCCGGAACTCGCTTTTGCTTTCTTCGAGTGCGTGGGATTGTTGCCACTATCTGCACAAGACAATTGACAAAACGTTGGTACTTGACAGATATGTGAAGATTGCAAATCTTTCTCTCTACCTCGTCAACATGCTCCCTATCACGGCATTAGACGGATATCAATTACTTGTTGTATTGTCGCAATTCTTCTACGGTCGAGTTAGCGATGGCTTGGAGAGCATCGATCTTGAGGCACTCAACAACAGAACACAATTAAGCCGGGAAGGGAGAGTGCAGAGAGCATGCCGGACATTCCTTAGTTTCTTGGCGCTCTTCCTAGTAGCATTTTGTGCACTCCTAGGTACCATCAATTGGACGAGGAAATGGTAGCATTCAACAACTTTCATTTCCCGATGGCCAATCAACCAGCATCCGCGATAGCGCCAAAAACACTCGGGAAGCACGACAATCTAACACGGGACTACGTTGCAAAATTTTGGTCGGGTCTCTGTTGCATGAACGTACAAAACATGATCGATTGATCTGTGTGATGTTGTGACACATCGGGGTCCTCCGCCGCCTCATACGCCAACAAACTGGAAGCAAAAAGGAGCGGCATGATAGGTTTACTTCTTCTTTGCTGGCTGGGCCAAGTCCACGACAGTCAAGCCTAGCAATGTGCAGCAAGATCAGACCGGAGACCATGACAGGCGCATGAAGGCGTACCTGGAGGAAGGCTCTGCTTGAGCTTTTCAGCCTTGTCTGGGTCGTCAAGGGAGAGCGTGTAAAGGTATCTTGAACACCGGACCTTGAACTTGGTCTGAGCCTTGCCGGTGGGTGTTTTTGCAGCGACCTTCTTTATCCGGGCCTCTGGATGGGTAGAACGCGCAGGGGGAGAATCGGTGAGTGTCGCTCGACGTCGATGTACTCTTGACACTCACGCGTAGCATCTTTCCGCCGCGCGATCTCGATGAATTTTTTGATATCCCGGATTTCTTTAGGCTGCGCGCAACGTCAAAACACCAGACAAGTTGTATAGATGGGGATTCTGCGTACCATGGCAAACGACGTTTGGAAGCTTCCTATGTCCTATCTTCGATGGGTGTACCGTGAAGATGTGGCTGAACTCTAAACTACTAGTTTTTCGGCAGATCCCGGACTCAGGACCGTCGGGACTCGGAGAAACCGTGTGGTAGGCCGACTTCAAGCTAAGCATCGTCGTTTACTACTAGTAAGATAATTAGACAAATAAAGGACGAGGGCTACAAACGGATACAAGACCTAATAATTACATGTAGGGGAGGGTAAAAAAGGTATTGTGGGGTATTATAAGCACATGGGTGGCGTATTCGTCATGACGGTTTGAGCCTGCGCGGAGAACCAACAGAAGAGGTCCCAGATGCACTGGCTGTATCGCTGACCACAGAGGACGCTGGTCTGTTAAGACGACTACGGAGCCGTTCTACCTCACGTTCTAGGCTACAGAGGCATCATGAACATCAAAGATCAAATAGATGCAAAATGACCTACGTCAAAGTAGTTTGCTTGGCTTCTGCAGCCTGTAGCTCAAGCCGACGGTTGGCGCGAACCAATTCACTTTCGGAGGATTGCTATACTTTTGCTCAGCGGAGGAGACCAAAGGAAACAGGATCGACCAACCAAATTGCCAAGCGTTTCACGCAGCGTTTGAATCTGGCCCTCAGAAAGTTTCCGGTCCTCTTCTAGCTTCCCACGATGACGTTCGCTCTCTTGGAGTCGTAGTTGTATGTCTCTGACTGCTTTGTCGGAAGAACGGAGTTGCGTGTTGTGCCTCTTGTCGTTGGTGGCTTGGTTGAGCTGACTAGTAAGTTCTTCGACGCGTACTTGTAACTGGCGAATGGTCGCATTCGGCTGAGGCGCGCTAGTATATGATTTCGTTTCAAGGTCCACGATCCGTACATTGAACTCCTTGACTTGCTTCTCTAACTGGGCCTGTGAGGCGTATGAGCAGAATGTCTCCACAGCGAAGAAAGGTTTACATACGTTTTTTCTATCCAGTTCCGTATTCTCTTTACGAATTTTATCGAGCTCCATCTGGCTTTCTGCAGCATGGGTTTCTGCAGCTTTCATGCGGCCAAAGGCCATAGAAACACGATCTTCTTGCTCTTCCAGAGAGCGCTCAAGGTCCTGTTTCTCCAGTTGGAGTTTCTGTAACTCTCGGTCCGATGTTACCTTGCTTGCATCAATGTGATCAAGCTTGATGCCTTCTAGTTCCGCTTGCAGTGCACGTCTCGCTTTTTGGAGCATCGCGCGGTCTGCTTCCGCGTCATTCAGAACGCCCCTTAGCTCACGGACTTGGGAGTGGAGAGAAACGATCTGTGCTTGTTGATCAGACTGCACCGCGGTAGAGGTTTCGTACGCCTTTGTCAAGTCCGCGATCTTGGTGTCCAGGCGTTCTCTCTCTCTCTTCCACGCGCCACCATTGTAAACTTCCTCGTCAAAGCGTAACTGCAGTTCATCGTAGTCCGATTGGATCTTGCGGTTGTCTTCGCGGAGTCGGGTCATGGTATCACGTTGCGATTGAAGCTCTGGCATACGATGAGAAACTGTTTGAGAAGTAGTGAAGAAACTGTACCTTCGCTGAGTTGAGCGAGCTCGGCTTGCAAGCAGATGAGTACCCTCTCACAAAATTACGAAAGAGCGTAATTACCTTGGTACTTCTTTCGGGTTTGATCACTAGTAAAGTCACGCTCAGCGAGATCCTTTTGGTGCTGGAGACGCTCGTCCTGAAGTTGCTGAGCTAGACGACGCCTATGAACACCAAGTTCGGAGGACTCCCGATCTTCTTCCTCAATCTGTTGTTCTAATTCACGGAGCTTGTGTTCCGTGATCTGTAGCCTCTCTTCGACCGCCTTCTTCTCTGCGACAAGGTCAAGATGTGTCTTCTCCAAGTCAGTGAATGCACGGCGGGCTAGCCAAAGTCAGTTCGTGCGATAGAAAGAGTCCCTCTACCTACCAAATACTTCTGCCTGTTCTGTTTTTGCCTGCGCAACCTCAGCGTCTTGGAGTTTTGCGTTGTTTATTGTCGTCTTTTGCTTGTATGACTCGATTGCCTGTTGTAATTCTTCATACCCGAATCAGCCAAGGTCGGTACTGCGAATGGTAACATCTACCTGATTGCATCGCAATCGCAGCGGCCGAAGTTATCTGGAGTTCCTGGAATTGAGTCTGAAGTTGCCTGTGCGCGTCTGCTTGCAGTCAGCATGGCCATATCGGCCAACGTGGACAAACATACTAATCGCGTCGTTCTTGGAAGCAATCTCAGTATCTAGCTTGTCGTGGGCGCCAGCTAGCTCTTCCCGAGTTCGCCTCCGGACCTCATCCAACTCGAGCTGCAAATTCCGTTGCTGAGCCAGCTGTTAAACATATCCTGGTATGAGTCTCTGTTCCGCCACACCTCAGAAACACTTACGAGAGCTTTATGAGATTCCTCAAGCCGAGCTGTAGACTCGTCTTTGAGGACAGGCGTGATTGAATCTGGGGCCCGAATGACAGCAGAAAACTGGCGCGCGAGCTCCTCTTTCGATATTTGAAGTTCACGGACCAGACGGGATCGGAATGCATCATCCATCGGTGTGTCCTTCATGATGAGGTTGAGTAGTTCTTGGTGTTGACGCTCCACCTGAGTCTTGATCCTCGCGACCATCTCTTGCATCGTTTCTGCATCACGGAGTCTCTCCTCCAACTGCACTATCCTCAATGGATATTCCTTGAGGTCGTTGAGATCAGCTTGCAGACGCCGATTGCTAGACTCTGCTGTTTCTCTTGACCTTCGCTCAGATTCCAGAGCCGCCAGAGCCTTCAACGCCCTATCCTCGTTTGCTCGAGCCGTCTTTTCGATGGCACGCAGTTCGACCTGTTCTATCTTGTTCTCGCGTACAAAGTCTTCGGCTTCACGACTCAAGGCCAACTTCGCTTTCTCCAGAGATCTAATGTATACAGCATTCTTCTGTAGTTCCTCTTGGGCATCTTTGAGCTGCTGGTCAGTGACCTTCTTCGCCTTCTCGAGCACGTGGACATGTTCAACAATCTTCTTGTCCTGTCTGGACTCGAGCTGCTTGATCTCCCATTCCTTGTTCTTGAGGTCGGTGAGAGCCTTATTGAGGGCGGCGTCCATCTTGGAGAGGCGATCATGATCCAGAGTGAGCTCCCTCTTTTGGTTGGTCGCTACCTGGTGGAGTTGTTTGTACTTGGCCGATTCAGCTTCCACCTGTTTACGAGCTTGCTCCAGTTGGCGTTCGGAGGCACGAGCTCCCCTTTCTAGCTGTAAAACCGTGTCCTCGAGCTCGTGATATTTACCTTGGGATGAGGTGAGCTGTCGTTCCAAGGACTGAAGTGGCTCAAGTTAGGCACGCAGAGATGACTCGTCTATGTAATGAGATACTCTACCTCTTTGGCCGTCAGAGCCTCTGCGAGTTGTGAGTCCGAGTCGACCTGCTTCGCTCGGAGTGCTTGCAGCTCTGATTCTAATGTCCTCTTCGACTTCTCTATAGCCATCATTGCAGCTTCAGCCTTGTTAGATTGTTCGTTGGCAGCCCTCTCGCGTTCCAGTAGCGACGTATGTGATTTCTCAAGTTGCCTCTGAAGGTCCGCCGCTTGGCGTCGCAGGCCGGCGAGTTCCTCGTCTTTGCTCTTCTCGACTTCACGTCGGCGTGTCTCCTCCGTGGTCTTCGTTTCCATCACTGTACGTAGCTCGTCGAGCTCTGCCTGCATCAAAGCACGGATATCGACAATATCCTTTTGAAGTTGAGCGCGTTCTCGTTTCGATGTGGCGACTTCTGAGGCAAGGCGAACGATTTCATCCTCTTTTTTCTGGAGCATCATGGAATAATCGTTGGCGGTGCGGGTCAGCTCTGCTAGTTGGTCTTTGGCTTGTTGCGAGCCCTTCTCGAGCAGGTCAACTTTAACGTTCAGATGTTCCCTAAGAGAAGGATGGGCTTGAATCCACGAGCATGGCAGCTTCCAATACTCACGTTGTGCGCACCTCTGCAGCCAACTTTGACTGGAGTTCGTGGGTAGATGCCTCGGACCGCTCCTTGAGACGGGCAAAGTCTTCATCGCGCTGGGACACCAAGGTCGTGAAGTCCTCGTTCAACTTCTGTAGCTCATCTCGTTCGTCTTGGAGCTGTCCCATGCCATTTTCCATTGTGGAGAGAAGGTCTGCAAATTCTACCTCCTTTTTCTTCCACTCATTCTGCTGGGCCTCGAGCCGCACAAGGTGTTCGGCAGCTTGATCGAATGCCTGACGAAGGTTCTCATGCTTCTCGTCACTTTCTTTCTGCCGGAGTAGTGCTCGATCCAGTTGCGAATCCAGAACGTCAAGGTCGGTGTGCAGCGCAACGATCTCCTCTTCCAACTTGCTCTCCCGTTGATTACTCCGCTCGAGTAACAGGTCTTTGTCAAGCGTAAGCGCCCGCTCGGCCTCCAGTTCCTTGACGATTTTCTGTTTCTCTGCTTCCAATGTCATCTTCATGTTTTCCAAGTTTTCCTTCTCCCGCTGGTCTCTCTCTGCCCGTTCCTTGACGAGTTGTAGCTCCACTTCTTTCCGCCGGAGTTCTTCGTCATTGCGGGTAGTAGCTAGCAAGGGTCGAACCTTCGTTCACTTTGACGTCAGAAAGGAAGGCTCAAAGAAAAGGCTTTCAAACCTTCGTGTAAAGCTGCCACCATGGCCAGTCCTTGAGTTCGTTATACACTCGAGCATTCCGCTGAATAGTCCGAATAGCTATAGCACGATTAAGAATCTTCTTCATCTGTCTTCGCGCTGAGAATTTGCGTGCCACGGCTTGCAGCCTCGAGAAAACGTCATATAACAACGCGTCTCTACGTTCTTCGAGTTCTGCGAGCACGCCAGCTTTGAAGAAAATCTTCGACGTGCCGACGCGATAAAGTTCTTTGTCAAGCTCCAGAGCCTCAATCATGCGGAGACAAGCTTTCCGACCATCCATGTAACCACGAGGAATGATTCCAGGAGTCATAATCTCATAGCGTTGCCGGAACTCGACAAAGGGAAGTCGATTTGGATAACCCAACCTAGCAATCCGGATACCTTCCAACACGCCATTGCAACGCAATTGATCGAGGACGAGCGGCACATCAACACGCCCTGGCTTCTTGTTAATGTTGGGAACTATACACCGAACGAAATGTGGCTGGGTAGCATGCAGTTGAGTCATTAGCAATGCTAGCTGTTCTTTGTGCCTTTGAGCGACGGTGCGGAAAGCACCTTTCTTGACGCCGCGCTTCTTCCCCAAAGAGAACCCGACGCTCGAAGAGGGCAGATCGGGGAGTGGCCGTCCATAGTCTTGGAAAAGAGACGCGACGTAGGGTTGCGTGGATGCGCCAAGAACTCGGGTGAGATTGTCGTTCAATGGGTCCTTGTTCTTCTCCAGCCAACCATCGGTGCGATACTCGACTTTCCCAGCGTAATGGGTGATGATGAAACCTTGCTCGAACTTGGGAAGATCGTATTTTGTACGGCCAGGGTGCGGTTGATCTCCAGGAGCTAGATCTCCACTCCACAAAGAATGTACTTTCTCCGTGAAAGTAAGGTCTGTTGCCTTTGGCATGATGCACTCCTCGTCCAAGCAGCTAAGGATACCGATGACGTTTCCACCTCCTTCGATGAGATCGATTGTCGGCTGCAAGTCAAGCTTGAAGTTCACGTAGTCCCATTCAATGCCCTCGCGAGAATACTCTTCTTGCTCAAGAACAAACATGTGGTGGTTGAAAAACTGTTGGAGTTTCTCGTTGGTGAAGTTGATGAGGAGTTGTTCGTACGTGTTGACTTCGAAGATCTCGAATCCCGCGATATCCAGTACGCCGATAAATGTCGACTTGGGTGTTGGGCGATCGAGGGCGCGATTGATACGGTCAACCAACGCACCGAACGATTTCTCGTACAGTGTCTTCGAAAGAGCGGCGAGCTCGTCCGAAGCCTGCTGCCCGGTGCGTGCTTGTGCGACCCATTCTCGTCCAGCAAGCACCATGGGGCGCAAAACAGCTTTCGTGAACTCGGCCAGCGGGATTCCCAAAAGGTGGCAAACGCGCTCTGCTTGAGAGGGATCGACCATAACGGCATCGCCAGCACGCGTGGAAGTGATGGCAATGTTGCCGATGTGGAGAACCGCCGCCACGATCCGAAATAGATCATACTGTTCAGCCTGAGAGAAGCCGACAACTTCAAAAGCATTCTAACAATGTGATCAGCAAACCATTTTCGCGCGAAAGCAAGAAGGCCAGCTTACGACGAGGGTATCCCAGTCATCTCGGTCGTTGACACCATCAATCTCCCTCCTGCTCCGGTTCAAGAATTCATAGTCCTCGATGTCCCCATCAAGCAACAGTGAATCTGAAAACGATAAGTGATGTGAAGACAATATGAAACGTTGATTACCCACCCTTCAGAGAGCCGCCGGTAGACATCAACTGGTAGAACACGTGAAAATTTCGTTCTGCAGGGCTCCGCACAACCACTCGACTCTTCTCCAATAAGTACCAGTCAATGTTAGCCCCAGAAATACTCCCGTCTGGAGCGAAACTAATCCGGATGAATTTGCCGAAACGACTGGAGTTGTTGTTCCGTTGGGTTTGTGCATTCCCGAAGGCCTCGAGTATAGGATTGGCTTGAATGATTTGTCGCTCCAACAGACCGAGTCGTTCCTTCGCAGTCGTAGTACCTCCGGATCCGGTTACTGAAACGCTCTTTCTGCTTCTAGGCAGCCCAATGGATGGTATCGCTGAGTACGAGGAAGACGCGGACGATGAGTATGTGTGCGATGAGTTGGGAAGGTGAGCATCAGTTGCTATGGCCGAGAGGTATTGGATGACTTTCTTGGTACTTTCCGTCTTGCCGGCTCCTGATTCGCCACTGCACGCATAATTCATCGGTTGGAATGTCATAGTTAAGGAGGGAAATTCAACGAACGTGATGAGGATACTCTGGTTCTCACATTCTTCTTGCATATTAATCCATGCACGTTCCGTAACTGCAAATATATGTGGGGGATTTTCATCTCGTCGTTTATTGCGGTATTGTTGAATGATGGCGTCAGTATAGAGTGGCAAGTTCTGGTAAGGATTGATGGCGACCAAAAATAAGCCAGAATATGTCTATGATATGAGTGTTAGTTCGTTATCGGTAAGACGGACGCGACACGGATGTCCAGGAACGATATTGGGAGCAGACTCACGTAGATTGCTCCAGACCCATACCTTAGACGGAGATTGTGGACGACGCTGGCTTCGTTGAGAAATGTGAGGTCTGCGATGTCATCCACGCGGTCGAACTTTGGGGGATTCATCTTGGACAAAGCATAGAGCGGAACTCGACGGATCTAACGCAAGGTGAGGAGAGGAGCAAGGCGAGTATGAGAACGTCTACCTCTCCGCCCGAGGACATGACGATTTCAGCAGTCTCTTGGTCTTCTTGGTGGACCCAGCCAGCAAGGTAGCCCTCCTTCTCGTCCGGTACCCACACCCATTTCTTCTCGTTGAACTCGGCTTGAAGGGCAGCGGCACGGGCAGCTTCTGTACTCATAGTGTTCCGTGAACCATTCATGATTGATATCACGGTCTATGGTCTGGAAATACGCGTTTGAGATCACGAGACAGAGTGAGACCGACGACTGGATACGTTGCGTATGGGTATGATCAACAGCCGTCGTATAGGGTATGAGCGTTAGAAACGGGTAGATCGAACGTCGCCGTCGTGGGAGTGGGGAGGCGAGCACCGACAAGCTGTTAACTTAGTAGAGGACCACTGAAAGTTGAGCTGTTGTCCTTGCTGGTGTTCAAGGGGAAGTTGGCTCGTTCCTAACTCATGCGTACTACAAGACTACAAGTGACAAAGTACACCATCGACAAAGATTCACTACTCGACCAACGTTGTCAAGTCCCCGGATTTCTCTTGTTTCCTGTGCAACTTCAACTACGCCGGTCTTGTCGGTTTAGATCGAGTCATGGATTCGATGGGAAAGTTCCCCCTCAACATGACGTTACATGTACTCCTGAGACTTTGATTTTGTGGGTTTGATACCCGTGTCAGCTGTACATCTCAAACCACAGCATATAACCCTCAGCATTTCCGAGTAGCGCACCCTGAAACCGAATGTTCGGATGTGCCACTAGGCGACCACAGGTGAGCGGTTTCATACTTTTCCTTGCAGCCCTTCCGTAACATTCTACAGCATGCGGACTTCGTGGTCGATTGCCCGTGCACGAAGCTCAGGTTCGTCCGTTGCCAGCGGCCAGAGTCACAAGTATGTAAGTCCGTATCTCGGCGCTTTTCCTTTTTCTTTAGGTAACTTCTCGAGGCGGCGCCAAAAGAAGCTAGTAACCCGGAACAATTCGACCAACTTTATGCACACGCAGCGCGGTAACAGCCTTGTCAACGCGTGTACAACACGTTTTTGTAGGGTGGACCCCCAATCAAAAACAACATCAATTAGTTTCTTCGCGTTCATGATAAGAACCCCCTGACAGTCGCGCGTCTACCCAAGTCCCTTCCCCCATCAGTTGGCTCCTTCCTCAATCGCACAGCCTCTACTATTATTCCCCTTTCATGGTCGACACAGATTTCTTTCGCCAATGGATCCACGTACCGGACGACCCTCCGGTTCTTCCACCCGTCGACGACGAAGTTTCTCACTTGAAAGACTTGTAAGTCACCGATCCACAAATACCTAGTCCCGGCCTCACTTCAGCCTTAGCTCAAGTCTAGGACACCACTCCGATCTGTATATCAATGAACAAGTTTACGAGCCGAGCATTGGCTTGTTACTTGCCAGTGGTCCATGCCACAACGTCCCTCAAGGTATGGACACGTTCAACGC
This sequence comes from Hemileccinum hortonii, assembly GCA_038090055.1. Taxonomy (NCBI): domain Eukaryota; kingdom Fungi; phylum Basidiomycota; class Agaricomycetes; order Boletales; family Boletaceae; genus Hemileccinum; species Hemileccinum hortonii. Next base: position 2,428 of record JBBPLZ010000131.1, on the reverse strand, counting down.
GATCCCCCCACTTCCTCCAACTCTGGACGTGAGTATGGTTGCTGTTACATGGGTTTAATAGATGTTCAGAATATGCACTAGTCCTCCCCGTCATATATTTCGTATGCCAGCTTTTGCCCTCCACTCTCTCCGGACTCCTCCCCGACTAGCATCGCGTCCTCCACCCCGTGGCTGAGCACCCCCGCGATCGACGCGTCACTTGCTAACCTTGCCAACTTCGCACAGGTGGATGTGCTGGGGCATTCCGCAGAAGCGGAGACTTGCCTAACAAGTCACTTTGAGGATGAATCGGGAAACAGTCTGGATGACATCCAGTCACAGGTCCAAGATATGATGCCTGAGGACATTGCCACATGCACACCTCAGGTCACTCCCGACACTTCTCTTCTCCTCCCCAATGCACCATCGATGATATCTCCACATTCACAACTTGAAACTGAGGCTGTGCTTAGGCACCTATCACCAGCTCCCTTTTCGCCCCACATGCATTCTTTGTTCACGTTTTCGCAGGGGACCTGTTATCGCCGGGAAAAACTACTCCCGGGATATTCTGCGTCTCCCGGGCCGCCCTTGTCTCCGCTGAGTACTCTCAGCATCTTTTCCCAATCCCCAAGTGCACCCACAAACCCTTTACCGTTTATCAACTACTCTTCGCTATCACCTGCACTTTCATCCATGCCGCTTGCCGACAGCGACGAAAAGGTTGAAACGAGCGATTTCGTTTCATCCCCATCTACGAGAGCGACTTCGCTCAAGTCACGGGGGAAGCGCGGCGTGGGAATTCTCAGTGATGATGCCGCCTGCAAGATTCAACCCAGACGATCAAAAGCCAAGAACGACGACGACGAATGGAACCCTGAATCTGAGCGCGTTAAGCGTCCAAGGGTCGTAACGTTCACACATCCCGCCGGGCAGTCCGTTGCATCGACCCCAAACTCTCCGCCGGACGAGAGCTCGATGTGCGAGATAGGCCAGGACTCGGAGGGACAGTCCGATGCCACCCATACGTGTTGCGAGTTTTGCGGGCAGGGATTCACGCGCGTATCGGATTACATTCGACACATTGAAAATTCAGCCAACCATCCTGAAACGCGTAAAGTGTGGCCGTGTCCATACTGTGACAGTGAGCTAGGGCGGAGAGATGCTCTGGGACGACACATACGGACCATACATCCTGGGCGAGCCGTTTTCATCCCTAAAGGTATCTCAGGGAGTCATTTTCTCAGGAGTTCGAAGGAGCCATCTCTGCAGCGGATGGGGCAGAGGAAAACGAGGAGGCAGTTGAGGAATAAGAATAACACACGTAAGTACCGTTGACAACGCACTGTATCTCCAGCATCTTCTCGTTCCGTTAAATTGGTACCACCCTCCTGTCTCTACCGTCTTTTAGTTTGCCCAATAATGAATGACATCGACAAAGAAAGGGGGAATCACTGGCATCCCTTACTATTGCCTGTGACTTTACACCAGATTGCTTTGTCTTCAGCGACTTCATGTGACAGCGCCGACACTGAATTTTTGGGACGAATATACTAGATACGTTGTGTCAATATTTCAAACCTGTCTCAACCTCCATGGGAGAAGTGCATAGCAAGTGTTCACTAGCAGCCTGGGTCTAGTCCTCAGCAGAGCATCCCAGGGGCTAGATTGATCATGATGATATAGCCTTTATTGATAAGTCAAACTCCAGTTTGAATCCTCTCTGCCCAACCTTACTGTCTAATCGACCTACTAGTAGATGACATCTTTCAATAACTTGTTCTTCAGTCAGCACCGCAACCGCCGGCATATCCAAACGCGGTGCTAGATCATCTTTCCCGGAATCTGCGTGGATGATATCCAAACTATTACTGGCAGAGAACATGTCGGATACACGCACCATATCGTGCTGCATACTGCTGTCGCCCATGATTATACATACGTCAACGCTCGGCCATTCCTTGCGACGGTTTTGACGCAGGCCAGAACAAAACCTTGCACCCGCATCCTACACATCCAGGTACCCCTTTTCACCAACCAAGCCTGAACAGCCTTGTCCACGTCACGTGTAATCTGCCCGTTCTTGAAGTGCTCTGCGAGGTGGCTCACCCGCAGCACCAGGACGTCCAGATGGGTGGCATTTTGTGGAGTTTGTTGGAAGCTGGTACTGTATCGAGGAGGTTGGGTAGTTCTAAGGGAAAGACACCAACTTCGTTCCATGACCTTGGTTATGGCGGCATCAGTGGCGAAGCCATTGCCATGGCAGGAGCAAGAATCCGCGAGGGTGTCGTTACCAAGACTACTTGTGAGACGTATGCCAGTGATCGTCAACTAATGCATGGTGTCCGACTCGGAGTCCGACTCGGATCAGTATAGTAGACTCGGGGTGTGAGTTAGCGACTGCCAGTGGATGTTAAGTCTGGTCACCAGACCTTCCTAAAAGAGGTTG